>JBBPBX010003198.1:26368-38543 GCA_038048925.1 Garcialebias charrua | reverse complement strand
TGTTCTTTGCTCCCCTGATGCCTCTTTCTGGTGGTCTTTTTCAATCGTTCTTCCATAAACCTTAAAGTACTTATGGATTTTTTGGTAACAGGCTTTATAATGTTGTTTTTTTTGCGGAGCATTGTTTGTAAAGCTATTATCTTTGATATAACCTCCACACACTGTTGTTTTTTGAATGTCCAGAGGACCAGAATTCACTTTTTTAGATTTGTCTACCTGGATTATTGAGCATGCATCAGGATACCCCACACACTGTGTTGGTATGTGAAAATTGTTCATATAAAACAACTTAAAAATACTTTTGCGTTCCTCCAAAATTCAAGTTCTTTTTTTCTTTTTACAGACCATTACAGTTTCATCAGTATTGCATTCCAGCACCCATTCACCTTTTTCCACCAGTCTCCAGAAGGGTTAATTAGAGAAAGGAAATTGTGCATTGCCTTTCGTTTTCTCCCAGTGACAACTCTGCCACTTCCCAATAAGCACGCCCATCCCTCAGGGCTGCTTGTTGGGGATTATTTGGGGCACGCTCCCCCCCTGCCTAATGAGCTCTGAAGCAAAGATCTTCATTTTGGCTTTGGAATGATTAGCTTCATTACGAGAGTGACTCTGATGCTCTAACTACACCAAAGCAGAGTGCAGATGTTCACGAGTCCGCATTGAAGTTAAAAGAAACTACAAAGAAACATCAGTTCAATTCAGTTTATTTATACCATACCATACCATTTTATTTATAGAGCACTTAAAACAGCGACAAGGCCAGCCAAAGTGCTGTACAAACAAACAAACAACAGGCAACATACACAATGAAGTACAAAAAAATAGACATAAAAACATTGCAGAGAATAAATGTAACGACCAAACACAGATCATCTGGTGTTGAAAGCAACGGAATAGTAGTGAGTCTTTAAACAGGATTTGAAAACCGAGAGGGAGGGGGCCTGTCTGACGAGCAGAGGTAACTCATTCCAAAGTCTTGGGCCTGCTACAGAGAAGGCCCTGTCACCTCTGCGCTTAAGACGAGTTCCTGGAACTGTGAGAAGTAACTGGTCCGCTGACCTCAGAGCACGTGGTGGGACATACGGGTGTATCAAATCAGAGAGAGGGGGGGGCGAGACTGTTCAGCGATTCTATGAAATATTATTTTATAAATGTTTTATGAATTGATATTCATAAATGTTTTATGAAATATTATTTATGCAGGATCGAGAGAGATCGGCAAAAATCCTCAAAAGAAATAACAACTTCAAGAGACTTCACACAGGACACTATTTTCTGCTTGAAAACAAATGCTCTTTATTTTACCACAGAAAATCAATAGCAAGCAAGCCAGAAGCAACAAGTGACACACTTTCATCTCAAAACTTCATACAATAATTAACGCTTAAACAAAGATTCTTACCATTTGACAGTGTGGATTGGAGAGAGAGACATTTTCAATCCAAAGGCAGAATGAGCGTTAAACAAACGGACAATTAATTCATCGCCGGTAGACTCTCTGAACCCTGGGAGCTCAGCCTGTCTGCTTTTATTTCTTTAGATAAGGATTGCTTGTGGAGTAGAGCTGGCCAGGCTTTTTCCACAAGTAATCACCCAGTTTCAACAGGAACTGGAATATCTCTGCCTTACCCCTAATCAAACCATTGGAACAAAACTCCGGAGATGACTCTATCAATAAACTGACTATTCCTGTGATGATGAAATCAGCACAGTTTAACTTCTTATCTCCTAGCTCCCCGGTAGTGACAGACAGGAAAATCACATACAATGACTGGATGTTTCAGATTTTTAAGACTGATCAGAGAACAAACTTATTTATTCATTATTCAAGCGATTTGTAGACATACAGGAGAATTTTGAACTGGATTCGAAGATGAACCGGTAGCCAGTGCAGGGTGGCACTGTCTGTACTGGTTAAACATTACCAAGTCACAACAGAAGTTATCTCAGGGCTCTGAACAGAAAGATTCATATACAAAGTATATCAAAAACAAGTTGATAACATTATTTATCTGAAGAGCAGACTGTTTTGAGTTTAACTTCATAGCAAACTCTCATGTTGAGCTAGTATGAAGGCAACAGTGGAAAGGAAAAACTCATGAGGAAGAAACCTTTAGCAGAACCAGGCTCAGGACAAGCGACCATCTGTTTCGACTGGCTGGGTTTGAGAAGATCAGGAAGGAGGAACAGATACACAATGGCAGGTTGAGAATCACATGAAATGTAGAAATAATATCAAACGAAAACTATTCATTTGTAACAGTTCACTTTAAGACATTTAATAATTTTGTCCTCCAGTAGTCTAAAGGCTCCCACAGGCTCGGGCGTACTTCAGTCCACGGAGGTCAGTGCGCACCGGATTAGAGTCAAAGTGGACGCCCACAAGCCATGTCCGCGCAAAGATATTTTTTTATGAATGTGTACTCGGTGTCGCACAATAAACTGCCCACCGATGGACTGTTGTGTATGCGACACCAATGTATTAAATTCTCCTTCTTCGTCCCTGATCTGGTTTAATGGCATTTTTTTTGTTTTTTTGTTTAACGTATTTTCCGTAATATAGGTTGTGGCTTTTTATCATTTTTGCATGCCCTGCGACCTATATTCAGGTGCAACCTATTTATGGCTTTTTATAAAATAAGCTGATTTGTAATCATTTATTAACAAAAATTAAACTGAGACACACTCTTACAATAATGTCAGCTAACAAATATAATTTTTTAGGTGTTTATCCTGCTAAAATTATTCATTTATTAAAGAAAAGTTCAGCTCAGACACATATTTGCTATAATTTTTATCAAACAAATAATTGTTTTTAAGTGTTAATCTTCTTAAAAGCCTTGCTGTGCGCTCCTGTGGCAGACATTTGCAGCAGAGCTAAACACGGTCCACATTTTGACGTAGGTGCGACCTATATTCAGGTGCGACCTATATATGGATTTTTCCAATTCTTTGGCAATAATTGGACAATGCGACCTATATTCAGGTGCGACCTATATTCCAGAAAATACGGTATTGGCCTTTTTTTTGTTTTTCGTTTTTTCGGAGGCAATGGATCTCTTCCTCTTCCATTGATGCCATGACTGAAATTGTGAGAAATTAAGTACTTTTCGCGAGAGAATTAACATCAGGTCCAGTGTGGTTGTGGGAGGGTTTGGAGATTTCCCAGTGGGCTGGTCTGATGTGTGGACTGGAGCGCCAGCGCTGTGGGGTTTTTTTTTTTTAGAACTTTTTATTAACAACATATAAACGCAACACCGCTGCAGCTGGAGCTGCCAGCTCTCGTTTATTTTTTTGCGACCTGTCAATCAATCCAGTAGGCATGTCAGCAAATGGCCAATCAGCTACCTCAATTTGTCCCGAAGGTAAACGCCCTTACCTGCATAGCTGGTATTTTCATTTTATTTTATAGATATACTTTTTATATTTTTATACTGCTATGCTACAATTCAGGCCAGTATCACACTTTTATTACTATTATTTCATTTTATGCTAATGTTTATTAAATGGTTAAATGGTTATTGGTGCACCAGGGGTCTGAGAGTAATGTAATTTCAATCCTGTGTATGTCCTGTACATGTTGCAGTTTTGACAATAAAGTTGACTTTGACTTGACTTGATCAGGGTGGATCGAGTATGAGGCTTCAACCGTCTGCGGACAGTGCGCACAGTTTTTGCGCAGCTCACAGTCCGCCCGAGTCTGTGGGAGCCTTAAGCCTATGGCAGCATAATAAGCCGACCGTAACTATAGGATTTATCAAAAAGGAAAATCTTAAGCCCAGTCTTAAAACTGGACAATGTGTCAGCCTCATGGACAGAAACTGGAAGTTGGTTCCACATGAGAGGAGCCTGAGAACTGAAATATCTTCCTTCCATTCTGCTATTGGAAACTCTAGGAACCGCAAATAAGCCTGCAGTCTAAGAGCGAAGTGCACTTTTGGGAAAATGTGCAACAATAAGATATGTAATATAAGATGGAGCTAGGTTGTTGAGAGCTTTGTAGGTTAGAAGTAGGATTTTAAATTTATTTCTGAATTTTACAGGGAGCCAATGGCGAGAAGTTAAAACTGGAGAGATATGTTCTCTCCTACTAACTCTAGTTAAGACTCTGGCAACAGCATTTTGGATCAACTGAAGTATTTGGACACCCAGATAATAAACCATTGCAATAGTCTAGTCTAGAAGAAATGCATAAATCAACCCGATGAATCTATTAAAAAAGAAATCAAGACAAAAATGAGTCATACTGAAACCAATTTGATTCTCTTCTCATTGAGGCGACTTTTACATGCAACAATTTCCTCCAAATCTTGCGTAGTTCTTGAAATCCAGAAAAAGTCTTGACGGCCTGCTCACACACAAATGCGCCTCGTCTCCCAACATAACGCAAAGTTGCTGTCGTCGCACTGTAAACTCGTTTTCTGCGGCGCCTCAGCTGACAGCTTGCTCTCGTTCGTCATGCCGACTCTGCAGAGAGGAACAGGCTGTGAGCCGGAGTGTGGCAGGAATGAGCCAAACTAATGAACTCATTTACTAAGTCACTGCAGGCTGCGAGGGGATAGCACGTCCTCAACTGTGACAGAGAGCCAGGCATCAATCTCTTTAATGGAACCCTGCAAGTGAACATAAAACAACCATAATGTGTCTCCGACTGAGTTGAGCTGACTGGGCTGGGATGCGTCCGAACAACAACTCGCTGCTGCAATCGCTCATTGTTTTTCTTTCTATTTACTCGGGCAACTGAGCTCCTGTTCACATTCTTTATGCATATTTCTGCAACATGTGAGAATTTGAGTTTTTTTTTAATGCACAGAGATTTTAACTGACAACAAATGATCTTGTTTTAGCTCTAAATGGTTCTTTGCCTTGTAAATTGTAAAAGCTATCACCATTTTGTTCCGCACAGATATCCCCAAGTTCTTGATGAACCACACCATTTTTTACTCGTGGGAGGGGAATCCGGTAAACATAAGCTGCGATGTGATGTCCAACCCGCCCGCCACCATGCTGTGGAGGAGAGAGCGTTTCACCATCTCAGAGGGGACCCCTAACACGCAGATACACAGTGCGGAGGGCAAGTCTATACTGGAGGTGGGCATGAATCCTAACATATGTTCATGATAATTACATATAAAGTGGAACAAGTTTTGGACAACCATTTGTCAGCTGAAGTTTAAAATCTGCTTTCCAAATGTAGGAAAAACTTTGAGTCACATGACTGAACTAGATCAGGTTGAACAAAGTAGGTAAACAAATATGTTGGAATCAAACAGGAATCGTATATTTTAGAAGACATTTAGGTGGATCAACTACCGCATTTTCCGACATATAAGTTGCAATTTTTGCATAGATTTGTCAGCCCTGCGACTTGTACGCCAAAGAGACTTATATATGTATTTTTCTCCATATTCATAACGCAATTTTTGACTGATGCTTTAACTTTTGAAGAACTGCAACAGTGAGTCCCACCGTGCGCACTCGCTTTACTCAGCTGGTGCAGGCAGAGGAATGCTGGAGAGCTAGCGGTTTCAGCCAGGATGGATGGATGGATGGATGGATGGATGGATGGATGGATGGATGGATGGATGGATGGATGGATGGATGGATGGATGGATGGCACAACACAACACCACCCAGGCGACATGCAGCGGGTTCGGATGTTGTCAGTCCATACAATGGGCGTTATTAGCTGTTATCATCCCCATATATAGCGGCAAAACTGTCCAATCTACCTCCTAGCATGTTTAAAAGAATGTTATCAGCGTTATTATTGCTGTGAGTAGGCAGCGTTTCTGTCAACCCGGAAGTGATGTGTTTTTGTTTTTTTCAGCTTATGTAACCATTTTCCCAAACCTAACCTTAAACCTGACCCAGAGGGCCAACCCTAAACCTAACCCCTTTACCCTTGTGCCTAAACCTAACCCAAGACCCTAAACCTAACCCAAGACTCTTTACTCTAAACCTAACCACGTAGCTAAAGACGGAGCCTGCTGTCATCGCTTGTAACAGTGAAAACGTACCTTTAAACCTCCTAGGAGGTACAGGGGGGGCAATCTGACCGCTGCGTATGGGGATGATAATAACTGATAACGGCCATTTAATGGTTGATAACATCCGAAGCGGGTGCGAAATGAAGTTCTTTTGACCATAAGTACCGTGAATGCATAATAAATGCAACTTATATGCCGAAGCAACTTATACTCAGGAAATACGGTAGATTGAAAATAGAAAGGAGTTCAGGTTTGGTTATAATTCACAAAATGTAAAGACATCAGCTCTTGCTGATGTGATTTTAGGTGGTCTTTTCCACATGGACATGTCATACTCAAAGACAAACAGCGGGTGGGAGAAGTCCTGATATTGTGCTCCCCAGTGCAACGCACGTCATGTGCGCAAAACAGCAACAACACAAATGACACTGTTGTCAAAGTGCATGTTTACTTTCAGTTGACGGAGGAGCTGGAGGACAAAGATCTGGTATTTCTCCTGTTAGCCGAGGAAACACTATTTTGTATACAGTATTTGTCAGGACAGGAGGGGAAACCATGAACTTCAGGATCTCCAAGGCCAAAACAACAACAACAACAAAATAATGCCCATTCTGGCTATAAATCAAAATCAGCTCTTAAACTACAATTCCTAAGCTCCCTGGCTGGCTACAAAACAGGAGAAAAGTTACTGGTAATTAAAAATAAAATGGCAGAGAACACCTACCAAATTTCCCATGAAAAAAGCTTCTTAAATAGAACTGTTCACAGAAGATGGCCAAGATCAACTCAGAGTTGCTAAAATACTTGGTACCGGGGTACACAGAGTTCAGTTCAGAGTCAACCACACTCTGGCTGTGTCTCAATTCAGGGGCTGCGTCCTCATGAGGACCCAGCCTAGCTGGGCCGAGTAGGCCACGCACTCACAAGACCGGGTGGGCTGAGCGAAACTGCTGAAATGGGACGGTCTAGCCTTCAGGTTTGCCGGCCTTGAAGTGGGTGGGGCGTTCTCTTGAAGTGGGTGGGAAGTTCTTGTGTGCCGCTTGGTGTGTGTGGAAAGAGAAGGGACGCCGCTAAAATATATTAGTTAGCTGAATACATGTATATATATTAGTGTTTCTGAGTTTACTATTTGTTAAGAACTGATTACAAATCAGCTTATAAGGGGCAATCTGTTAAAATCCAAAGTGGACCTACGAAATGCAAGTTGTCTAGTAGCTCAGCTGGTAAATCAACTTGCGATTGGTGCAGAGATACTTTTCTCGAAGCTGGTTCGAATCTCACTCGGTACGGTTAAAACTTATTTTACGTTTGTCTTTTATTGGATAAAAAAATGAGGACTGAGATTAAAAGGAAGGAGTTTGTGAAACTCCTTTTTTTTTTTATCCAATAAAAGACAAACGTAAAATAATTTTTAACCGTACCGAGTGAGATTCGAACCAGCTTCGAGAAAAGAATCTCTGCACCAATCGCAGGTTGATTTACCAACTAAGCTACTGGACAACTTGCATTTCGCAGGTCCACTCTGGGTTTTAACAGATCACCCCTTATAAGCTGCTTTGTTATCAGTTCTTTCTCAGAAACACTAATATACTGTATATTCAGCTAACACATTTTTTTTTGTCGTTTCTGTAGTTAAATTTTAATGAGATATATTCGAGCTGAGGTTGTTTGAGATGACTAAATAAAGGTTGAATGAATATTCGCGCTGAGGTTGTTGTTAAAACGAGCTGATGACTCAACAACAGGCAGCGGCTGCACGCAGAAAGTCCCCCCACCCACCCCCCCGCGAAATCTCTGCTGGCGCTATGAATTCTGGGATAGCCTCCGTCTTGAAGGATTCACGAATGCATCCTTCGATTTCGGCAGGAAGTAGGCCGCATTCCTCGGCCGCATGAGGAGGAGTCTTCGAATTGGGACAGTCCTCCGCGCGGGGCAATGACGTATGCGGCCGACAAATGCGCACTCATGAGGATGCAGCCCCTGAATTGAGACACAGCCGACAACAATGCTGAGAACCAAGTGGAAATGCCGAAGGACAAAAGGGGCGTGGCACTGGAATAAATGTGTCAATACATTTTTGTTGTGTCTTTCTATGAATCGCTGTTTCCAAACAAGTTACTGTATTCTCATGAAACCAGAAATATTTGTTTTCTTAAGACACAAGAAGGAAAAGGCATTAGAAACAAGCTAATAAACCAATCTGCAGCTGGATCATTACAGTCAACCCCAACTTAAGGTCTCATACGTAATCATTTGATCCAGTCTTACAATGTTGTTCTTTAAATTACTTCAGTATTAAAGTGATGAACAAAACCCCTTTTTTCCTAATAAACAAGAACTATGTACTGTATGCATTTAGTCATTTCTTTTGTTTTTGCATTGTCTCAGGTGACTCCAATGTCTGACCGAGACTTTGGTCGGTACAACTGCACAGCGCGGAACAACATCGGCGTTCGATACCATGAGTTCATTTTGGCCCAGGCAGGTGAGTGGGGGAGCTTTTAACCCGAGCTAATGAAATGTGTGTTATAATTTCAACTTGAGAATGTGTAGGGCCATCGACCCAACATCGTCCTCGAACAGTGCCTCCAAACCACCTTCTAACCCTCAACTAACCCCTTCAGTACTCTTCAACTAATGGTAATCGCTTTCTTTTGTAATCCTCAGGAAGATAAATCTCCCAACAAGTCCGAACCTCTCTTCAGCATGGTCTAATCTGAAATAGTGCTGTCTGATTTACCACACCCCTCACTATTTACTGAAGTACCCCTAATTTACTGTAGAACGGTCGAATACACAAAAGTGCAGTCCAATTATCTTTAGTGCAGATTGAATTGCTCTGGCTCAAAGTAGCGAGCAAAAAGAGCTGACTTCATAGAGTCTTCTTGGAAACAATGTGTTGTGGAGGTTGTTTTGACGCTCGCCGTTCTTTACAAATGCACAAGCTCACTTGAAGAAAGTAGACGTTTGTGCTACAACTTTAAGGTTTGGGTGATTAACAGTCAGAAACGTTATAATATCTGGTGGCAACTCGCCTGGTTTGCAAAAGCTAAATATTATTTAATGAACACTAACAATATCCATCCATTTTTATCTTGTGGATGTTTATGAAGCATTCACACTATTGTGATCCATATTTCTTTCGTATGTTTTTCAGCGTCTTTCTCGTTCCACAATTTTTTGTGCTATTTCAACAAATTATACATCAACACGTTCATCTCTTTCAGGACAATCCTGCTATGACTTTTGATATTGGTGCAACTTTAACTTTTTGACATATTTAGCCCTTACTTCGGAAGTGGTGGCGTAGAGGTTAGAGAAGGTGGGCCTGTGATTGGAAGATTGCCGGTTCTATTCCCGGTACTGACCACATCAAAATGTGGGTGGCCTCCACCCTCATTTGCCCCACTCTGGTTGCTTAAGCAAGGCCCTTAACCCCCCCACTATCTGTTTCCCCGGGCGCTAGAGTTGCAATCAGGCCTAAACAAATCCGACCCGGCGCAGCCCAAACCGGTAACATTTTTTCCTAGCCTGACCCGAAACTGACTAATTAACTGTGATTACAGGCTCCGAACTCAGAAAAAATCGTTTTTTTTTTTTTATTACGCTTGTACGGCTTTTGTAAGCAAATCAGTTTGACTCGATTTAAAAGCATATTTCAAAGAAAGGAAGATATAAGATTTCTTGTTTATTAACAAAAGTCAGCAGATTATTATAGTTATTAACGGTCGGCGGACACACACGGCTAATGATCTAAATTGGGTCATCGGCTGTGCGCGTTCGCGGACTCAGCAACTGAGTCAAGTTTAGCTTCAGGTGAGTTTCTGGCAGTGAGCCATCTGGACTTTTTATTTATTTATGTATTTTTACCTCTTTCAACCACCGCACGATCAAATGGCCGCACACGGCTGATGATCGAAAATGGGTCATCAGCCGCGCACGGCCGCTAATGCTATCAAAAGCCTGACACGACTCGGCCTGCCCATCATTTTGGCCCGGCCCCGGGTTAGAAATGACAGCTCTACCGGGCACCGTAGATAATAGCTCTCTGCTCCACACTGTGGCTATGGTAGCTCGGTGATCTCTGTGGTTGCATCTGGAAGGGTATCCAGATTAATAATAATTGCCAAGTCTTCATGTGGCTTAGTCCGCTGTGGTGACCCCTGATGAAGATAGAAGCAGAAAGTAGAAAAAAGAAAATGAAAAAAAAGAGTTAATTTTCCATCCTTCAAATCTAGATGTGTTCACAACCTTTTACTGCTCCTTTCACATTTTGTTCTGCTTCACCTTCTTTCAGCTTCCTTGTGCAAATTTAAACAACTTTTGTCAGCTAAATTTAGCTGTTTTGTGGTCCTTTCAGATCCTTTCTGCTAACTACAACTTGTTTGTGCTTCTTTTTACTTCTTTCTGCTCATGTCAGCTTGTTGTGCTCCTTTCAGCTTATTTCTGCAAGTTTCAGCTCTTTCTACTATTTCAATGTTTTATGCTAATTTAAGCTTTTTCATCTACTCCATATTTTTTGTGCGCATTTCAAAAATGTTCAGCCCAATTGAGCAAAAATGTGATCTCCACTTCATTCTGGCAATTTAAACTTCTTTCTGCTTATTTAGCTACTTTTCAGCTTCATTTTTTTTGCCAATTTCAGCATTTTTTTTTTAGATAATATCCACTTCTTTCAGCTTTTTTCTCGTAGTTTCAGCTTTTTTCTGCTCTTTCAGCTACTATTTAACTCTTTCAATGTCAATTTTAGCTTTTTTCAGCTAATTCCACTTTTTTAAGCTCATTTCTGTTCTTTCCCCTTCCTTCTGGTAGCTTAAGCTTCTTTTTGTCTTTTCAGCTACTTTTAGCTTTTTTGGTAGCTAATTTTCAAATGTTGTGCTAATTTCTGCTTATTTAAACCTAATTCAGCAAACATATGTTCTTTCTGCTTTCCTTTGCTAATTAAGGCTCGTTCTTCCATTTCAGCTACCTTTCAGATTTTTTTTGTTGTTGCTAATTTCAACTGTTTTACAGCAAGTTCTTCAGCAATAAGCATTCACACTGATTTTTCTCAGGAAATGCAACTTCTCTAGTTTAGGTTAAAAATTGTGTGCTGTCTTTTTGGTGAATTGTGTAGTTTAAAACTGCTCTAATGGTTCTTCTGGAGACATTTTTGTAAAGGCATCTGTTGGGACAGCAACAAACCCCAAAGCTAATTTCCCATAGGGGAAATTAGCAGTTGCAGTTACACCCCCCTTGGGGGTTCAAAACTTGTGTTTTTGCCCCTCATCTTATAACTTCTAGCAATAAAACAAATGTTTGTAATTTTCATGGATTTAACTTTTTACTTTTTAGTTACAATCTAAAAATGTATTGAAAATAACCACTACATTCTAGATTACCCACGCCCTTTAATTTTGAGTTAGTTCAGCTCAGCTGAACACCTGTTGCTCACTACTCAGACAACATTCAGCTGTGGAGATGAGAAACAATGCAAAAGTTGATTTTTTTTTGTTGTCATTATAATAAAACCATGATGGATTTTTCAAAAATAGTTTGCTCATTATTGCGCTATAGGAGCAACAACAAATATTGAAGTTGAAAAAAAATTGTAATTCAAGTCTCTTGTACTGACGTCTGTATGAACTTGATCACACAAAACTGATTGTAAAGTCAATGTATTTGTATTAAGCAGAAATGTTTCACGTGTTTAACTCGTTTTGTTACTGTTGTTTCTAGATGTACCATCGAATCCATACTCCGTTCGTCTGTCAGCCGTCTCCCAGCGCCTAGCCACTGTCACATTCATGAAGCCGGACTCCCATGGTGGTGTTCCCATCAGCTATTACCTGGTCCAGTACAAGGAGCTGGGCTCCCAGGACTGGAGAGACGTCAGGTCACACAGTGTCCAAAGTGAGTCCAAAGTGAAGTTTTATCTTGAACTTGTTGGTCCCGCTCTTTTAAACTGTTGTCCAATATTGACAAGAAATTAGGCTTCAGTTCACTGAATAAGCTTCTGAGCATGTCATGATGTCATACTGTTGTATCGTTTGGCAGCTTGGAGTGTTCAGTGCAGCAAATTAAAACAACAAACTACTTGTTTTAAATGTAGCTCAAGATTTACTGTATTTTTCAACCTACAAGTCACAATTTTTGCACGATTTTCATGCCCTGTGACTTATATGCAGACCTTTGTATTTATGGAT
>JBBPBX010003197.1:56534-84265 GCA_038048925.1 Garcialebias charrua | reverse complement strand
TCTGTGCAGCCTTCACCACTCTCTGCAGAGCTTTTCTCTCTGCAACTGTGCAGCCTCCATGCCACACGTTGATGCTGGAGCACAGGACGCTCTCCACTGCACACCTGTAGAACGAGGTGAGGACTGGGCTTCTCAGACCGGCTCGTCTCAGCCGTCTGAGGAAGTAGAGTCTCTGATGACCTTTCTTGATCAGGCTGGTGGTGTTATTGCTCCAGCTGAGGTTATCATTCAAGTGTACACCCAGGTATTTGTAGCTGGAGACCACCTCCACCGCAGATCCACCTATATACAGTGGGGTGTGGGTGTGTTTGTTCCTTCTGAAGTCCACAATCATCTCCTTCGTCTTCTTCACATTCATGTGAAGGTTGTTCTCTTTGCACCAGCTCTCCAGATGTTCCACCTCCTGTCTGTAGCTGGATTCATCATTATCTGTGATGCATCCCACCACAGCTGTATCATCTGCAAACTTAACAATATGACAGCCTGGATGTGTGGCTATACAATCATATGTGAGCAGAGTGAACAGAAGAGGGCTCAGCACACATCCCTGAGGAGAGCCAGTGCTGAGGGTGATGGTGGAGGAGGAGAAGTTGTGGATCTTCACGGACTGTGGTCTGTCTGTTAAGAAGTCTAAGACCCAGTTACAAATAGAGGGGCTTAGTCCAAGTGTGGATAGTTTGTCTATCAGAGTTTGGGGGATCATGGTGTTGAAGGCAGATGTGAAGTCCACAAAGAGCAGACGCACGTATGAGTCCTTCTGATCCAGGTGGGTGAGAGCAGTGTGGACCACGGAGGAGATGGCGTCCTCTGTTGATCGGTTCTCACGATATGCATATTGATGAGGGTCCTCGTTGATGTTGACGGCTGTCTTGATGTGGGACATGACCAGTTTCTCAAAACATTTAGCGACTATCGGGGTGAGAGCCACCGGTCTATAGTCATTCAGACCAGTCACTGTGGAGCTTTTTGGGACTGGGATGATGGTGGCAGTCTTCAGGCAGGTGGGAACTGACTCCAGTGAAAGTGAGGTGGTGAAGATGTCAGCCAGCACCTCACAGAGCTGGTCCGCACATTCCTTCAGAACTTTCCCTGGGATGTTGTCTGGACCCGTAGCTTTATGAGGGTTGATCCTTCTGAGACTGCCTCTCACTTCTGCTGCGGTCACTTTGAGGTGCTCCTCGTCTGGTGATGAGGTGAGTCTGGTGCTAGTTGGTCTGTTTGGATCATCAAAACGTGCATAAAACTTATTGAGGGCATCAGGCAGGGATGGGTCCCTGGGGCATTGTTTGCTTTTGCCCTTGTAGTCTGTTAAGCATTTGATGCCCTGCCACATGCTCCTTGGATCATGTGAGGTGAACTGTCCCTCGATCCTCTGTGCATACGCGGCTTTGGCCTTCTTTATGCCATCATCCAGTTCTCTCCTGCACTTTCTCAACTCCTCAGTATCTTTAGACTTGAATGCAGTGTCCCTGGCTGCCAGCAGGGTGCGGACATCCTTATTTAGCCAGGGTTTTTGATTGGGGTAAAATTTAACACACTTTCTTATGGATACATTTTCAGCACATGTACTGATGTAACCCAGGACAGAGGAAGCATAAAGCTCCAGGTCAATTGAATTTCCATTCGTAGCTGCCTCTTTGAAGACAGACCAGTTTGTGTTTTCAAAGCAGTCTCTTAGCATGGGGGAACTATCTTGGCGCCACGATGTTATCACTCTTTGTTCTGGCATCGCACGTCTGAGTGGGGGTAGCTGTCTAGGGACCAATAGCAGGGAGCGATGGTCGGAAGCCCCGAGCGGTGGGCGTGGCTTCGCCGTGTACGCCCCCTTCACATTCGTGTAGACCTGGTCTAATGTCTTATTTCCTCGTGTTTCTGTGAAAACGTGCTGATTGAAGGTTGGAAGGATGGCACGTAAATCCACGTGATTGAAGTCCCCGGAAACAATGAAAAACCCCTCAGGATATTTACACTGCAGCGAGGTGAGTAACTCATGAATTTCTTCCTGGGCGTCTTTAGCATTAGCATCGGGGGGTATGTAAACATTGCTTATTATTATCGCTGAATAGTCGCGGGGAAGATAATGTGGCCGACATCTTATTGTTAAAAGCTCCACAGCAGCTGAGCAGATCCTGCTGATAACGGCACAGTTCGTGCACCAGTCTTTGTTAACGTAAATGCAGACGCCCCCACCTCGCGTTTTCCCCGTAGTCTCGATGCACCGGTCCGTTCTGAAAAATAGTTTATTATCCAACTCGTAAACAGAGTCAGGAGTGTCTTCATTGATCCATGTTTCCGTGAGACAAAGCACCGAACATCTCCTCATCTCCTCCGACGTTGTTACTCTCAGACGAAGCAGGTCCATCTTGTTGTCGAGCGAGCGCACGTTAGACAGAAATAAAGCCGGCATCGGGGGTTTACCGGTTTTAGCGTCTGCTCGTAGTCTCGTCATGATTCCTGCTCGACAGCCACGCTTTTTCCCTCGAGAGCATCGCTTTCTCTTCTTTCCTCCGCGCATCTGCTTCCAGAAAGATGATCTAAGCAGATCCAATCTTCCGAGCTCTGATTTGAGTTCGTTGCTGATTTCAGCTGTGCCTTGTGGTAAATCCGCTCCAATTCTCAACAGCTCAGTTCGGCTATAATTCACCCGCAAAAAACGCGCAGAGTCAGGTACAAAAACACTATTAAAACTACTAAAAACTGGGGATGTTCTGGAAGCCCATGAAGCTGCTACTGGTCTGAGCGCGGCCATCTTGGTTCATCTGTGTGTGTGTGTGTGTGTGTGTGTGTGTGTGTGTGTGTGTGTGCGTCAGTATGCAAACGATTAAAACATGTTGAACAGCGTTGCACCACAAGAACCACGAGATGTGACGCACTTGAGTCTGATTAGCGTTTGACTCAGATGATGCAGAAAAGATGAAGCATGACGGCACGAGCTTCAATCTTTTTCCACTTGAACAATTTATTGCAGAATATTTTTGGAATATGCTGGTGAAGATTCTCAGTCGTCCAGGACATGATAAATCAAAAAGGCGTTCAATACAAGATCAACTGGACTTTATTTGTAACAGAAAACGTTTCGACTCCCATCCAGGAGGCTTTCTCAATTCCATGAACAAACTGTGAGAAGTTTGGAGTTATAACAGAACCACGCACCATCATATGTAAATTTGCAAGCTGAGGTAACACATACATGTAAATTGACAGATCACACCTTAACAGTAGGGGGTTCCCTTGAGGTCTCTGACAGAAGACACAACACTGTATGTAAATTGACAAAAAACAACTCCCAAACAACAAACAGGCTTCTCAAAGAAGTTTGTTAGTCTAAGGCCCTGTTTACACGGATACTGTGTGGGGGAAACGTAACTTTTGGGCATGTTAATTAGTTTAAAAGTTTTGCGTTGACACGGATCTGACATGGATCTGCTCGAATCTCCCCCCTCCCTCATGCCCCCCCGCTTACACCCACTGCGCATGCGTCCTGCTGAACCTTCACCCACTGCGCATGTGTGCTGCGTCACTCTGCTGGCAGTCTGCTAGTTTCTTTTGTGCTAAAAGCTGAGCTAACAACAACAAGTTAAAGCTGGATTTTGGATAAGAGTCGACACTATTTGACACCAAGCGGCCGGGACCTCTTCATCTAACAAGCTGCACCAGTTGCTGACTGTGGACCAGAACCGAGTCGATGAGGATGAAGTCTGACTTTACTCCGTGATAAACAGCTGACTTACAGCAGGTAAATCAACGTTCTTAATATAATGTTTGCTTGTGTTTACTTTGATCACACAACAACGGAGTTTTTATTTATTTATTTATTTATTTCTGCCAGGTGGAGAAGCTGTCGTTCCAAACAGGCAGACGGTTCGGCGGTTCTGATGGGTCCAGATGAACACACAGCAAGAGTCCAGTTCATTAACGTAGTTACAGTTCGGTTCACGTGTTTTTAATAGTGTTCAGTTTAATTCTCAGTGTTTGCGTTGTAAAATTTGTGCTGCTGAATAAATAAATAAATAAATAAATAAACCTGGTGTCTTCATTTTCACAGCACGTTACGCACTGTTTAAAAAATGTAACGAGTCCAGATAGATACTGTAGTTCAGATAAATTTAAACATCTCCCACGCCAACATAAATACTGTTTATTATTGTTAAACTGTTATATTGAGCAGCGTGACACGTGAAATGTCAGCCTGCCCCGCGCGTGCGGGCTGCGCGCATGTGGTTGACACAAAAGATCAGCAGGAGATGTTTATATTATCAGCGGGGGTGCAGCGAAAAAGTTCCACTTTGGGAGCAGGCTCAGAAAACTATCGGTGTCATAGAGGGGGGCCAGCGGTGTCGTGTAGGCGATAAGCAAAGTCGCAAAGAGAAAGTAGCGGTTACACTCAAAATACGCGCCGTGTAAACTGGCCCTAATTTACAGACAAGACACCTCTGTTCCCATCCGGTGTAAAACGTTTCGGAATCAGTCCCAAAACTGAGTTATAAGTCTTGGAAAGCTGAAATCTCAGACCTCCTCCTCTGTTGAGAGAAGGTTTTTCTCTCTTAACATAAACAGATTCCTTCACACCTCTCTCAAACCATCTGTGCTCTCGGTCCAAAATTTGCACATTCTGGTCCTCAAATGAGTGTCCCTTGTTGGGACCTCACGAACAAGGGACACTCATTTGAGGACCAGAATGTGCAAATAGGTTAGCACTTTGAGATTTTTATTAATGAAAAGTGCGGTATAAATTGAATTTATTATTATTGGGGGCTGCCATTGCATGTAAATGCATGGAAGCCACCTATTGTTATTGTGCTCGAACGTGTCTACATTGTCGTCGAGCGTTAATGCGGCCCGAACCACAATGTCTACCCCCACAAAAGTTATATCAAAACGACTGGCTCGGCCCCTTGATGTGTGCTATTACTTTTATTGGCATTTCGAGTTACCATGGCAACGTAATTTGCGAACAAAGACGTAATGAATCTCCAAATCCAGGAACTAGTTGGTTACTGCCCACTTATTATTCTACACCAGAAAAAGTTATCTTTTTAAACTTTGGAGGATGACTTCCGTACGGCTTCGAGGCGATTCTGGTCCACCATCCGGCGTCTCAGGGGGGGAAAGAGGTACGAGACCAACACCATTTATGGTGGAGGTGGCGTGCTACTGACCTCAACTCGGGATGTTGTGAGTCGGTGGGCGGAATACTTCGAAGACCTCCTCAATCCTACTGGCACGTCTTCCACTGAGGAAGCAGAGCCTGGGGACTTTGGGTCGGGTTCTCCGATCTCTGGTGCTGAGGTCGCCGAGGTGGTTAAAAAGCTCCGCGGTGGCAAGGCTCCGGGGGTGGATGAGATTCGCCCGGAGTTCCTTAGGGCTCTGGATGTTGTAGGGTTGTGTTGGCTTACGCGACTCTGCAATATCGCGTGGACATCGGGGGCAGTTCCCTTGGATTGGCAGACTGGGGTGGTGGTTCCCCTATTCAAAAAGGGGGACCGTAGGGTGTGTTCCAACTATAGGGGGATCACACTCTTAAGCCTCCCTGGTAAGGTCTATTCAGGGGTTCTGGAGAGGAGGGTCCGTCGGATAGTCGAACCTCGGATTCAGGAGGAGCAGTGTGGTTTTCGTCCTGGTCGTGGAACACTGGACCAGCTCTACACCCTCAGCAGGGTCCTGGAGGGTGCGTGGGAGTTTGCCCAACCAGTTTACATGTGCTTTGTGGACTTGGAGAAGGCATTCGACCGCGTCCCTCGGGGGGTTCTGTGGGGGGTACTCCGGGAGTATGGGGTACCAGGCCCTTTGATAAGGGCTGTTAGGTCCCTGTACGACCGGTGTCAGAGCTTGGTCCGCATTGCCGGCAGTAAGTCAGGCTCGTTTCCGGTGAGAGTTGGACTCCGCCAAGGTTGCCCTTTGTCACCGATTCTGTTCATAACTTTTATGGACAGAATTTCTAGGCGCAGCCAAGGTGTTGAGAGGATCCGTTTTGGTGACCTTAGAATCGCTTCTCTGTTTTTTGCAGATGATGTGGTCCTACTGGCTTCATCAGTTCGTGATTTACAACTTTCACTGGAGCGGTTTGCAGCCGAGTGTGATGCGGCCGGGATGAGGATCAGTTCCTCCAAATCCGAGGCCATGGTCTTGAGCCGGAAAAGGGTAGCATGCCCTCTCCGGGTCGGGGAGGAGGTCCTGCCCCAAGTGGAGGAGTTTAAGTATCTCGGGATCTTGTTCACGAATGAGGGAAAACTGGAGCGTGAGATCGATAGGCGGATAGGTGCAGCGTCCGCAGTGAAGCGGGCGCTGTACCGGTCTGTCGTGGTGAAGAGAGAGCTGAGTCAAAAGGCAAAGCTCTCAATTTACCGATCGATCTACGTTCCCACCCTCATCTATGGTCATGAGCTTTGGGTTATGACCGAAAGAACAAGATCTCGGATACAAGCGGCTGAAATGAGTTTTCTCCGCAGGGTGGCTGGACTCTCCCTTAGAGATAGGGTGAGAAGCTCAGTCATCCGGGAGGGACTCGGAGTAGAGCCGCTGCTTCTCCACATCGAGAGGAGCCAGTTGAGGTGGCTCGGGCATCTGGTTAGGATGCCTCCTGGACGCCTCCCTGGTGAGGTGTTCCGGGCATGTCCCACCGGGAGGAGACCCAGAGGAAGACCCAGGACGCGCTGGAGGGACTATGTTTCTCGGCTGGCCTGGGAACGCCTTGGGATTCCCCCGGAGGAGCTGCTCCAAGTGGCTGGGGAGAGGGAAGTCTGGGCCTCCCTACTTAGGCTGCTACCCCCGCGACCCGACCCCGGATAAGCGGAAGAAGATGGATGGATGGATGGAACTTTAATACGGACCGAACCACAAAGTGAACCCCCACAAAAGTTATATCAAAACGACCGGCCCGACTCAGAGATGTGTGCTATTACTTTTATAAGCAATCGGAGTTACCATGGCGATGTATTTTGCTAACAAAGTTGCCATATTTCCCCATTGAAAATGAATGGGAGAACACTCCTCACACAAACTGCTGCTGTCAAGTCACATGATTTAGAATCTGATGAAAACATACTCACTGTTGGTACTGTTTGAAACTCATAGAAAGTATTTATCAGATGTATCTCTAGAACTGATTAACATTTGGAGCCATTTTGATTCAAGATGTCTGGCAACAGCCTGGCAGCCCCCGTCAAAGTTTCTCCGGAACTTTCTAGTTATTATTATTATCATATTCATCCAACCGGTCTCTACGATCACAGAACAGTAATCTACTTCACATTCCACGAACCAAGTTGAGGACCATGGGAGACCGGGCATTCTGTGTGGCTGCCCCCCGCCTATGGAACTCCCTCCAAAGGATGGATAGTGAGGGAGCGAACAGCGTGTCTCTTTAAGAAAAATGGGAGGGAAGCCCCTTGACATGACATGGGCTGTCTCTTCAGTTCTCAAAATGGCAGACACTCGGTGTGGTTTGAACTCTTTAGCATTTTTCACACAAAGCTTTTAATAAAAAATCAATAAAAAAGTTCTCAGCTTCTTTTTGCAGAGAAAAACAACTTTTTACATTAAAGCACGAGTTTCAACCGTGAATTTTGGCGCTTCGACAAGATGGAGTTTTTTTTCCCCCGAGGTCAGTCTGTTAGCTTAGCTCGTAGCATAGCTTCTCAGCTTAACTGCTTTGAACGATAAAAAAATAAAAATAGATTTTGGACGTTTAAACTCGATTTTAAAGAGAAAAGAGAAAGGGAGAGGTCAGTGAAGAGCACCAGAGTTGAGTCTTTTGTCAAACAGTGTCTTCAGTAGAAAGAGACACGAAGAAACGATAAAGTCGATAAATGAAAGTGAGGTCGATAATTTTCATTTATCATGCGATTAATTGATTTATTGTTTATCGCGACAGGCTATAAACAACTGAATAACTTTGAGTCAACCCCGGTCAAGATGGCTGCCCTAGCAAACACAACAATGGCTATAACGCTGTCAAGTTTTCCAGTTATTGAGCTAAAGTTTGGCGTGGTAGTAGCTGAGAGTCATCCTCAACACATACGTCAAGCCTGGACAGACACATCTTTACAAAGTTTCTCCAAACTCTCTTTGATCTTGGTGCAACATTATGGCATTAAGGCGGCGGGTGATAAGCATTCAGCAGTTTAAATAAAGCAGCTCAGCCTTTTCAAAGTGCAGCAGAGAGCGGGACTCGTTCGGCTGGCTGCAGCGTCACCCACCTGTCTGTCTGCGGCCCACACGTTTGCCTGCGTCGTTTCTTTCTGGAGCTCTGCGGAGGCCGAGCATCTCCTCCTGTCCTCTGCCACTTATCGCTTCACATCTCACGCGCTGATACTTTCTCATCAAAACCTGCTGAGGAGTCCCCAGAAGCAGGCTCTCTGAGTCCACTCATCTGAATCAATTCGTACAGGAAGTTCAGCAGTTTCACAACCTTTTGGTCGTTCGGCGTGTCAGCAGTGTGGAGGTGGGATGATTTGCAGCAGCGTCCTCCCCTGCTGGCTGAACTTCAGACAAATGATACCCCTGAAGAAGTCTGCTGGTTCAGCAGGTTTAATGATGGGCTGCAGAGACGAGGACTCGTCTGGGAGGACGGCCCGCAGGAAAGAGGTGACCGTGTGGAGCTTCAAACTTTTAATGGGATTTAAAACAGGATGCTCACGCACGCACACGCAGAGTCCCATATCAGACAGGTTTTAAGGGCAGAGCAAAAAATACTATTTGATAAAACATTGCATATCACATCAAACATGGTTTTTCATGTTGGGATGCATGTAAATCAACAAGCTTCTAAATGTTAAGACAGAGCTTTTTTAGGTTTAAAGTATAGGATGTGCAATATGGCATTAAATTCATATCACGATATGTATTGTGAAGGGTGGCGATAACGATATATATCGCAATATGTTTTTGGTATAAAACTTGCAATAGGAATGGAAAAAAAAAGCATAGGGTGTCCTTTTGCCATAATTTATTTTGAAAACTGCTATACCACAAAATAATCTCTATTAAGAAAATTTCACTACTAGGTCCAGAGAGTTTTTAAATAATTAACAACTCAAGCATTAGGCTTCTTTCTTGTAGTGCAAAACAGTGCAAAATATATCTTGTGTAGTTTTAGCCATAAGTTTTAAACTAAAGAATATGTTGTTAACTCTTAACAGTTTCCAATATTGTCACTTAAGAAATGAACAGTAACAGAGCAGCATTTTACACTGAAAACACTTCACCCTCCAACCCTCTAGAGGGCGTCTCCTTCAGCTTTAAGGAGAGCTGACAAGGCAACCAGTTTCCTCTGTGGCTTTGACCAGAGGGTCTCGCAGTAAAATCACACAACACAGCGTTCTGTTCACAGATCAGAGGGCAGGTTTCTCTAAAGCTGACCAACGCTTACTTTAACTTTTGACAAATAAAAACTTTCAACAGAACACAGCGTTTTGCGCATGCATCCAAATATGGCAACGCTACGGCAAGCCGGACGTAATTAGCTTATAGCTTCGCTACTTAGCACTCAACGAAAATACTTTAACACCACTTACGCACAGTTTTCAACACAAAAAAGTATTGATTAACTCTGACAACTTTGATTGTACACTTCAACACCACTTATGCACAGTTTTAAGCTAAAAAAAGTAAAAATTAAATCTGACAACTGTGATTTTACATCAGACAGCATTACTGCAGTTAGCCGGTAGAAGACAGATCTCTATTGTAGGCTAAATGTCTATCGTTTCTACCATGTACCATTTATATTGCGCATTCATAGTTTAAAGTGAACAGGACCTAAACAATGAGTTCTGTTCAAGCAAGAACACGCACACGATGATGCCGTCTGGACAGCAGCGTGAGGGGAAAGTGAAGCGGACGGCTCAGAGACCATCATCACCAGTTCTCTTGATGATGTTGTGAAAGCGTGGGTCAGATGAGAAGCTGGAGCTGCAGTGGACTCTGGAGGGCCACCAGCTGGGTGTGGTCTCAGTGGACATCAGTCGTAACGGAGCCATCACAGCCTCCAGCTCCCTCGATGCACACATCCACCTTTGGGACCCGGAGTTAGGAGAACAAGTCCATGGACGCAGGGTCAGTAGATGCGTGGTTGATCGTCTTCTCACCAGACTCCGAACACATCGCCACAGGAAGCCATCACGGTAAAGTCATCATCTTCGGTGTGGAAAGTGGGAAGGACACTCGGGCAAAATTCACCCAGAGCATAGCTTATAGTCCTGATGGAAGTATTTGTCCAGAGGAGATATTGATGGAATCATCAACGTCTTTGACATCTCCACCGGGAAGCTGCTCCACACACTTAAAGGTCACGCCATGTCCATCAGATCCCTCAGCTTCTCTCCAGACTCCCAGCTGCTGGTTACAGCCTCTGACGAAGGCTACATCAAAATATACGATGTGCAACGTGCCAACCTGGCCGGAACGCCGAGCGTAGGCCCGTCACGATAAACAATAAATCAATTAATCACATGATAAATGAAAAAGAGGTCGATAATTTTCATTTATCGGCTTTATCGTTTCTTCACGTCTCTCTCTTTCTACTGAAGACGCTGGATGACCGACGGCTTAACTCCGGTGCTCTTCACTGACCCCACCCCCTTTCTCTTTTTGCTTTAAAATCTGTTTTAACCGTGGATCATTAAAAGCAGCTAAGCTGAGAAGCTAAGCTACGAGCTAAGCTAACCTCAGGAAGAAGAAAAAACTCCATCCTGTTGAATCTCCAAAATTTACGGTTGAAACTCGTGCCTTTGTGTAAAAAGTTGTTTTTCGCTGCAAAAAGAAGCTGAAAACTTGTTTACGGATTTTTTTATTAAAAATGTTGTGTGAAAAATGCTACAGAGCTCAAATCACACCGAGCGTCTGCCATTTTGAGAACCGAAGAGAGACAGTCCATGTTACATGAAGGGGCCTCCCTCTTATTTTTCTTAAAGACACGCGGCTGCTCGCACCCTCACTATCCATTCTTCAGTTCAAATAGTCTTATACTGTACTGCCATCAAGTGGTAAAAAAATAGGTACTACACACATGAATTAACCAACATTTCTTCTGAAATTTGACACTAATTACTAATTAGTGTCAAATGTTAAACAATATTGTTGTTTATCGCAATAATTTCTGAGACAATTAATCATCCAGCAAAATTAGTTATCGTGACAGGCCTAGCTGAGCGTACACAGATCCTGGGTTCTTAACGTCGACTTCTCCTCTAATATTTTGGCTCCAGCTCATCTGACAGAAGGGAGAAGGTTTGGGACGTCAGCTCTGTTGTCGACGACCGCTCCGTCCACATCTCCGACCGCCTGTCGTGATGAACAGCGGCGTGCACGAGGACGACATGCCCACAGAGGTCCTCTCAAACTTTTTTAAATTATACATTTTTTTCTTCTTCTTTTTTTTGCAATGCAAAAATCAACACAGACATGTTCCTGTTTTGAGTATTTTACCTTTTTCATAATGTAGCTTGATTTCATTTTGTTTTAAATCACTAGTTTTATTTAATTTTTATTTTATATGCATTTCATAGCTGTTTATTGTCTGAACCTCATCTGTGGTTTGTTTAAATCAGGTCTCTCTTGAAAAATGATGAGACTAACTGTATAAATATTGAATGAATAACTAATTATAAATAACTATGTTGAAACGTGACAGAACGGAAGCCTTGCTGGGCCACTCTTCATGTCAGAGGTTGAACCTCTTTGAATGTGGTTTTGATAAATGTCGTAGCCGTGACCACCTGCGTGGTGTGTTCACGCTCTTATCACGTTCTGTAAATGACTGAAAAGTCACAGTTTCTGTAAAACTGACTGAGTTGTAGACAATTTTGCTTTGGTGAACATGGATTAGCTGTGGTGGCCATCTTGAATGGGTCTGACTCTGAAAGTTACTCAGTTTTTGATCCAGCGTTTACTTAAAGTTTTATTAAAATCTGTCCAGTGGTTCGTTTCTCCAACAGACAAAAGACACTCGGACCAAAGCAAAAAAGATTATTACCTGCCTTTCTGGGCCCTAAAGAAACAAACAAAACACTTTTATCATGTTATGTGATAAAATAAATCAAATTAAAAAGCAGAATTTATAAGAAAGTTAATAGTATTATCTGATCACACTGTTCTAGAACCAAAGTGATTTTATTTTTAAACACTTTGGTGTTTTAATTACATCATAGACTTTTAATATGAATTGTATGAATTTATTTTTGGTTTTTTATCTTTGGTTTTGTTACTAAAAATAGATATAATCGACAACTCATGGTGGTTTAAGAACTGTGTGTGTGTGTGTGTGTGTTAGCTTCAGCCTGCTGCCAGGATGTGGCTGCTTTTTTGCCACTTCCTGTTTTGTTTCTTCCACGTGATTGGTCGGATCATGCTCTGGTTAAAGGTGTCGAGTGACGAGGGGAACCCGAACGGACCTGGTTCTCATGGACCTCCAGCTCCAGTTAGAAACAAACGTTGGAAATAAACTGAAACATAAACTGGAACATGCTGGATGAAGGCTTTGTGAGCGAGACGTTGAAAGTTCAACGTCTGTTTAAACAAAGTGGTCGACTTCTTTCAAAGGACGAGTCAAAAACAAAACCCATGAGCAGAACATCAGATCTGAGAAGGAACAGGCAAACGTCAGGGACCGTCTACTTCCTGGAGCGATACGGAGCAGGCAGAGGGGACAAAAGAAGTTGGTGACATCTCTGACGTTCTGATTGTATTTAGAAAAGATAAACTAATCTAGAATGGACCAAATAACATCTAGAATTTCATGTAACTGGCATTAACGCTTGATCCAGTCATCTTCATTATTCCAAGATTAGAGCAGCCATTAGCCACAGCCCTGCCTCTTTCAGTCATCTGAAACTGGTTTTTATGGCCTCATCAGGTTGCAGGTTTCAGCCAGATCCATGACGAGCTTCATTACCTTCTCCTCCCTGTCCTGATGTTATCCTCTGCAGAGCTGCGGTGTGCGAGGACGATGCGTTTCTCCTGAACGGGGTTTTATTTAGGCTCATCAGAACACACGAGCTGAAGACAAGAGATCAGGGCTAAAAGTGGAGAGTTACAAGTTTAAACTGTCAGACTTTGTGATTTTAACTGAAAATGCTCATCTTTAATTCTGAGAACGACCAACATCAATTTAAACCTGACGGGATCAGAACAAACAGGACTCTAACCGCTGCTCCACTGCTCCCATGCAAGACTCAAGAAAAACATTAATACCGTATTCGTCGGTCTTTAATACGCTCCCGTGTATAATACGCTTTGACCAATTATTGCCAATAAACCAGAAAAAAAACGTACATAATACGCACGCATCTATTATGCGTCACCGCTGCGCGACGCATCAGCGCCTCGTTTGCCCTGCTTAAAATGGCGGCCACAGAAGCGTCAGCACGGAAGGACTTTACAAGATTAAAACGGTAAAAACTATTATTTCTTTGCTGAGAAAAAATATATTTCTTAGCTGACGTTATAGCACAAGGGTTCCCGAGCTTAACCGTTCCTTAATCAATTCACGAAATGGTCAAATCTGCTGAATTTAAATTGTTTTGGTTTGACTTTTTCCAAACAGCCTCGGGGGCGCTACGAAAATAAATTATAAATAAATCGAATTTTATCTCAAATGTCTTCTACAGGTCAACAGTCTGTAAATTGAAGCCATATAATTACACTCTGTAAGCAGAAAAAATATCCACCGAGTGGTTTCTGAGCTGTTTATCTAAACAGTAGGTATCTGTTTATGGTAGCTAACAGCTAACATGCTAAAAGCGATTTTTTTTTTTAGCTCTAAATATCTTCTGCAGCTAACAGGTTGTAAATGACCACCAAATAATTACACTCTGTAAGTTTCAAGAAAATCCGCGGTGTGGTTTATGAGTTATCTTGCAAAATAAAACTGAGTTATCTTGCTAAAAAAAAAACGCTAACAACACAGCTAAATGGTAGCTACCTCCAGAGCAGGGAGCCAGGCAGCGACATTCAGTCCGAGCAGAGGAGGCTTTTTTCGGACACATGACGGTCGGTGGACTCTCTGGAAGTGTCCGCTAGTGGACAAAAGTGGTACTGCACCATTTTTAGGCCAAAATGAGAATTGGCGAATCAGAGCCAAAAATGGGTCTAAAAATATGGGAAAAAATCCATAGATAATACTCTTCGGTGTATAATACGCAGGACATTCAAATGAGCAAAAAAACTGCCTATTATATACCGACGAATACGGTAATCGAAATTCAGTTGATGTTTACACACATGATCACAATATTTTAATACAGAGGCTTGAATATGATATTGGGATTACAGAAACAGCTCTAAAATGGTCTAAATCATATTTATCTGATAGATTCGAGTTTGTAAATGTAAATAATAAATCTTATTCATACACCAAAGTTAGTCATGGAGTTCCTCAGGGCTCAGTGATTGGACAAATACTCTTTGCTTTATATATGCTTCCATTAGGTAAAGTTATTAAACAGCATGGGATACATTTTCATTGTTATGCTGATGACACAAAATTACAGGTGATCCCCGACTTACGAGCGAGTTCCGATCGTATGAGGTGCTCGTAACACAAAATCTCGTATGTCGGAATACGAAACACGTGTAGCTCGTAAGTCCGGATTTTCGTTTGTAAGTTGGAAAATTCATGCTAGCGCTACTACGAACACTCGTTTTTCAACACAAACGTACATACTAGTTTATAAACATGCTCAGAAACTTGTTTACAAACTGTTAGCTAACACACTTTCATCTAAAAACACATACCAGTACTGTATTTGTGGATTTTGTGTATACTGGATTTGTGGATTATTGGTTTATTGGTAGCAACTGCTCTGTTTTTTGGCGTAACCGGAGTTGTTTGTTATCGGAAGCTGAGGGAGGCTTCGGCGGCTATCAGAGCGCTGTCGGGACTGCCTGATCAGCAAAATTCTCTGAACCGGGCCGTGGGCTCCTCATCCCAGCTGCTGTATGAGCTCAATCGCACGATTGGTGCAGTGGTGGACCACCGTGCACCTGCTGTCCGTTTTGGGACTTGTTTGCAGCCACCCCGGATCGATCAAGGGACAGGTGGAAGCTCATGAAGCGGGGCAGAGCAGAACCACATATTTGGATTTCTTTCGGCCATGAAACAGCACCCACAGACTTGGAGGCGGCAGTGGAAAAGAACACTGTGGTCTATTTGGATAACAAACAATAACATTATCTGGCTTCTGCACATGTCCTTGAAAAGCGGGCTGTGGGAAGCCATTCTCCCAGAGTGAGGAGCTGAAGAGCCCCCCCCCCTCCTCCCCCTCCCCAGAGATTTCTGTGAAGCTTCAGATAACACCCAGCTGCACATCTGCTGAACTTTGTGCTTGTCTGAAATTAATCATAGACTCAATCTCCTTGCCTGCCGTATTTCCTTTGTTATTGTAACTAAATGTGCTCTGATATGGTTTTTACTGAATCACGCGGTGTCTTGAAGACAAAATGTGATTCATCTTTTTTTAATATCAATGCTGTGAATCCCAGTGTTTCTGCCTGTTTTTCCTGCTTTTGACCTTCATCTGGGGACAGATTGGGCCTGGCCGCGCTAAGAGCATATCATGTGTTGAATAAACATGTCGTGTGTTGATAAAACATATCGTGTGTTGATAAAACATGTTATGTGCTTTGTTTTGCTGCAGCTTTTGCACTCATTCTCTCTTCTGGATGCCTGCAACTACATAGTTACGTTGTAATCGGTGAAAATTGATGCAATGTTAATAAACCTTCTTGATTCTTGATTCTTGATTCTATTTTCTGTACGTTCTGTACAACTTTACTGTTCGTTTGTCAGCTCGTAAGTCCGGAACCTCGTATGTCGATGCGCTCATAAGTCGGGGAGTACCTGTATATTTTTCCATGAAACCCAATGAATCAAACCAGTTACTTAGACTACAAGCATGTCTTAAAGACATAAAAACCTGGATGACCCTAAATTTTCTGCTCTTGAACACAGACAAGACTGAGGTTTTAGTTTTTGGACCTGAGCACATTAATCTGCCTCCAGCTCTAATAATAAAAATCTTGGTGTTATTTTTGATCAGGACATGTCTTTTATCCCCCACATTAAAAACATTACTAGAACCACCTTACTCCACCTGAGTAATATCACTAACATTAGAAACATCTAAAAATGATGCCGAAAAACAGTTTCATGCATTTGTCACGTCTAGACTGGACTATTGCAATGGTTTATTATCTGGTTGTCCAAATACTTCTTTAAAATGTCTTAAAGGAGAAATGTAATCAAATCTGAAAAAATCGATATAACAAGAATTTCATATAGTAAACAACACACATAAACATACTTAGTATGCTTTTTTCAAGTCAGTAGCTTAAAGAAATAGTTTTTTTACATTTTTCCTGCTACATGCCGAAGTGCAGTGATTTCTGTAGTAATTTTCTGGACGCACTTTTATGACACAATTAAGACCTCCTTTGCTATCTTACAATAACACTGAAGCTATAAACCCATCATTACTGTCCTCTTGTCTGTCATTTAAAATGGAAGCAGAATACTTTTTTGAATCCGAAGGATATCACTTAAGTTTGTCAAAAACAGTTTGGTGATTTAGTGCATTAATGGGCATTTCTATCCTGGAAATACGAATAGCCTTCGCATGCTAACGTTAGCATGCTAGCGCCGTATGCTAACGTTAGCATGCTAGCGCAGTATGCTAACATGGAAGTGGGGGTGTTGAAAATGTCCTGAAACAGTTACCAATGTCTTGTTAAGCTCTGTATTCCACAGAACATACGGTAGTAGGATCTAAAATGATTTTTAAAGATGAAGGAGCAAGTTGAAACATGCAGGGTCTCCCTCCTTGCTAGCAGGCTCCATTGGGAGCTGCCTGGCTAACTAACTACGGTGGCCCTACACGGCCAAAATTCTACAGCGGCCGAATGCACAGGAGCGGTAAAAATACAATATAAAATTTTAAAAAAGTTTTAAAATCTATTTTGGGGCTTTTAGAATCGATTCTGAATCGCCAGGACTAAGAATCTTGATTCTTTAAAAAATAGATTTTTTTTGCTGCATCCCTAATTGCTACACACTGAAACCTTTTTGTCCACTACTAGATTTTTTTTTTTATTAACACAAACAGAACTACAAAACACTACATAAACAAAAAATATATACAAACTCTTGTGAATGATAACATAACTACAGTCTATAAGCTAGGGGGCGGTTTACAAAATGATGAAAGTTGAAAAAATACTAGATACACACACTAATATTACTGTATGAGGGACGACCATTGCACTGCCTATGTCATATTCAGGGGACGGAGAGCAAGCAGAGGGAGGGGGGTCAAAAACACCAGATGAGAATTTTTTCACTTTGCAAAGTCTAAATTTGAGTTAGGATGACATTTTTGACTTGTGAAATTTTCTCAACAAGCTTATTTTATGCTTTTCATTAGACTACTATTAGCTTAAAAACACTTTTCATTTCTCCTTTAAGTTAATCCAAAACTGCTGCCAGAGATAGAGAACTTTACTAATTATCTTTTCTATGTATGTGAATGTTCCTGTAAAGTGCCCTGAGACAACTTTGTTGTGATTTGGCGCTATATAAATAAACTGAATTGAATTGAACATGAATTGAATTGACCCCTCCCTGGGCTGCCACCTTACCGTGGTGGAGGGGTTTGAGTGTCCCAATGATCCTAGGAGCTATGCTGTCAGGGGCTTTATGCCCCTAGTAGGGTCACCCAAGGCAGACAGGTCCTAGGTGAGGGACCAGACAAAGCGCAGCCCAAAGACCCCTTATGATGAGTAATATAAATGGAAACAATGTTCCCTCGCCCGGACGCGGGTCACCGGGGCCCCACTCTGGAGCCAGGCCCGGAGGAGGGGCACGTTGGCGAGCGCCTGGTGGCCGGGCTTTCACCCATGGAGCTCGGCCGGGCACAGCCCGAAGAGGAGACGTGGGTCCCCCTTCCCATAGGCTCACCACCTGTGGGAGGGGCCAAAGGGGTCGGGTGCATTGTGGAATGGGTGGTGGCCGAGGGCGGGGACCCTGGCGGTCTGATCCTCGGCTACAGAAGCTGGCCATTGGGACATGGAATGTCACCTCTCTGGTGGGGAAGGAGCCTGAGCTAGTGTGTGAGGTTGAGAGGTTCCGGCTAGAAATAGTCGGACTCACCTCAACGCATGGCTCTGGCTCTGGAACCAGTTTCCTTGAGAGGGGTTGGACACTCTTCCACTCTGGAGTTGCCCCTGGTGAGAGGCGCCGAGCAGGAGTGGGCATACTGGTTGCCCCCCATCTCGGTGCCTGTACGTTGGGGTTCACCCCGGTGAACGAGAGGGTAGCCTCCCTTCGCCTACGTGTGGGGGGACGGGCTCTGACTGTTGTTTGTGCCTATGCGCCAAACGGCAGCGCAGATTACCCACCCTTTTTGGAGTCCTTGGAGGGGGTATTGGAGGGTGCGCCTCCTGGGGACTCCCTTGTTCTGCTGGGGGACTTCAACGCTCACGTGGGCAATGACAGTGAGACCTGGAGGGGTGTGGTTGGGAGGAACGGCCCCCCTGATCTGAACCCGAGTGGTGTTCTGTTGTTGGACTTCTGTGCTCGTCATGGATTGTCCATAACGAACACCATGTTCAGGCATAAGGGTGTCCATATGTGCTCTTGGCACCAGGACACCCTAGGTCGCAGTTCAATGATCGACTTTGTTGTCGTCTCATCTGATCTGCGGCCGCATGTCCTGGACACTCGGGTGAAGAGAGGGGCGGAGCTGTCAACTGACCACTACCTGGTGGTGAGTTGGCTCCGATGGTGGGGGAGGATGCCGGTCAGACCTGGCAGACCCAAACGTATTGTGAGGGTCTGCTGGGAACGTCTGGCAGAGTCTCCCGTAAGACGGAGCTTTAACTCCCACCTCCGGGAGAGCTTTGAACACGTTCCGAGGGAGGCGGGGGACATTGAGCCCGAGTGGGCCATGTTTCGCGCCTCTATTGTCGAGGCAGCTTATCGGAGTTGTGGCCGCAAGGTTGTTGGTGCCTGTCGTGGTGGCAACCCTCGAACCCGGTGGTGGACACCGGCGGTGAGGGATGCTGTCAAGCTGAAGAAGGAGTCCTATTGGGCCTTTTTGGCCTGTGGGACCCCGGAAGCAGCAGATAGGTACCGGCAGTCCAAGCGGCATGCGGCTCGGGTGGTTGCTGAGGCAAAAACTCGGGCGTGGGAGGAGTTCGGAGAGGCCATGGAGAATGACTTCCGTACGGCTTCGAGGCGATTCTGGTCCACCATCCGGCGTCTCAGGGGGGGAAAGCGGTACGCGACCAACACCATTTATGGTGGGGATGGCGTGCTGTTGACCTCAACTCGGGATGTTGTGAGTCGGTGGGCGGAATACTTCGAAGACCTCCTCAATCCTACTGGCACGTCTTCCACTGAGGAAGCGGAGCCTGGGGACTTTGGATCGGGCTCTCCAATCTCTGGTGCTGAGGTCGCCGAGGTGGTTAAAAAGCTCCGCGGTGGCAAGGCTCCGGGGGTGGATGAGATTCGTCCTGAGTTCCTTAGGGCTCTGGATGTTGTGGGGTTGTGTTGGCTTACGCGACTCTGCAATATCGCGTGGACATCGGGGGCAGTTCCCTTGGATTGGCAGACTGGGGTGGTGGTTCCCCTATTCAAAAAGGGGGACCGTAGGGTGTGTTCCAACTATAGAGGGATCACACTCTTAAGCCTCCCTGGTAAGGTCTATTCAGGGGTTCTGGAGAGGAGGGTCCGTCGGATAGTCGAACCTCGGATTCAGGAGGAGCAGTGTGGTTTTCGTCCTGGTCGTGGAACACTAGACCAGCTCTACACCCTCAACAGGGTCCTGGAGGGTGCGTGGGAGTTTGCCCAACCAGTTTACATGTGCTTTGTAGACTTGGAAAAGGCATTCGACCGCGTCCCTCGGGGGGTTCTGTGGCGGGTACTCCGGGAGTATGGGGTACCAGGCCCATTGATATGGGCTGTTAGGTCCCTGTACGACCGGTGTCAGAGCTTGGTCCGCATTGCCGGCAGTAAGTCAGGCTCGTTTCCGGTGAGAGTTGGACTCCGCCAAGGTTGCCCTTTGTCACCGATTCTGTTCATAACTTTTATGGACAGAATTTCTAGGCGCAGCCAAGGTGTTGAGAGGATCCGTTTTGGTGGCCTTAGAATCGCTTCTCTGTTTTTTGCAGATGATGTGGTCCTATTGGCTTCATCAGCTCGTGATCTACAGCTTTCGCTGGAGCGGTTTGCAGCTGAATGTGATGCGGCCGGGATGAGGATCAGTTCCTCCAAATCCGAGGCCATGGTCTTGAGCCGGAAAAGGGTAGCATGCCCTCTCCGGGTCGGGGAGGAGGTCCTGCCCCAAGTGGAGGAGTTTAAGTATCTCGGGATCTTGTTCACGAATGAGGGAAAACTGGAGCGTGAGATCGATAGGCGGATAGGTGCAGCGTCCGCAGTGAAGCGGGCGCTGTACCGGTCTGTCGTGGTGAAGAGAGAGCTGAGTCAAAAGGCAAAGCTCTCAATTTACCGATCGATCTACGTTCCCACCCTCATCTATGGTCATGAGCTTTGGGTTATGACCGAAAGAACAAGATCTCGGATACAAGCGGCTGAAATGAGTTTTCTCCGCAGGGTGGCTGGACTCTCCCTTAGAGATAGGGTGAGAAGCTCAGTCATCCGGGAGGGACTCGGAGTAGAGCCGCTGCTTCTCCACATCGAGAGGAGCCAGTTGAGGTGGCTCGGGCATCTGGTTAGGATGCCTCCTGGACGCCTCCCTGGTGAGGTGTTCCGGGCATGTCCCACCGGGAGGAGACCCAGAGGAAGACCCAGGACACGCTGGAGGGACTATGTTTCTCGGCTGGCCTGGGAACGCCTTGGGATTCCCCCAGAGGAGCTGCTCCAAGTGGCTGGGGAGAGGGAAGTCTGGGCCTCCCTACTTAGGCTGCTACCCCCGCGACCCGACCCCGGATAAGCGGAAGAAAATGGATGGATGGATGGATGGATGGAATTGAACATGAATTTTTCATTCAACTTTATTTAGACAGGTTAATCCCATTGAGACTGGAGTACTCATTTACAAGAAAGACCTGACTTTAACCCTGACATGAGTTAAAAACGCCTTTTTTTACCATTAAATGCAGAGGGTTCAGAATTCAGACCAACTGATACATACCGGTAACTATTTATTTTATAGCTCATTCAGTGCATATATGTCAAAGTTTAGGAATGCTACGTGAAAAATAAAATAAAACCTTTTGATCCAGAATGAAAATTTCTGGTTTGTTGTGCTGTAGGGGTGTAACAATATATCGATTTAAATCAATATGTTGCTTAATTGCTTAATGATTCAATTATATTGTGGCAAAACTAAAACATTGATTCATATCATCATCTTTAAAATTTGCTTTTACTGTACTGTATTTAGAAATTCCCAAGGCACGTCTGTGTCACCATTTCCGTGTGCGGCTGCGCTCTGCGGCCACCTCAGCAACGTGGCAAACGAGGCAGAAAACACAGATAATGAAATTCACTCTCCTGCTGAATTTACTTTGTAAATCAACACTGTGGAAATATTTTGATTCCAACAGTCAGAGTCAGAGAGTCAGAGAGTCTTTATTGGCATTTGCACCGCATGTGGTCCATGAGATGAAAACGAGATTATGTACACGAGGTCCCAGTTACATCCAACAACAAATGAAAGAGAAAAACAGTAATAACATCGAGAACTAACTAAGAAAAACATCAACTAGTAATACACTAAGCCTAATATAGTGGGAATAAACAGCAGCACGAACATGAGTTTGTATGAGCAGATGGTCACAGATGAACACAGATGAACACAGCAACAAGAAAACAGATCAGCATCAGCATGATGTGATATTTTGCAGTGTTTATTCTTATTATTTATTTATTCATGAGTCTAACAGCCTCAGGGTAGAAGCTGTTCCTCAGTCTAGTGGTTCTACACTTGATGCTCCTCAACCTCCGTCCTGAGGGGAGTGGGGCAAAGAGTGAGTGTGCTGGGATGAGTGAGGTCTTTCATGATGCAGGTGGCTCTTTTCCTGCATCTGGAGGTGTAAATGTCTGTGATGGTGGGGAGACTGACTCCAACAGACTTCTGTGCAGCCTTCACCACTCTCTGCAGAGCTTTCCTCTCTTCAACTGTGCAGCCTCCATGCCACACGTTGATGCTGGAGCACAGGATGCTCTCCACTGCACACCTGTAGAAGGAGGTGAGAACTGGGCTGCTCAGACCAGCTCGTCTCAGCCGTCTGAGGAAGTAGAGTCTCTGATGACCTTTCTTGATCAGGCTGGTGGTGTTGTTGCTCCAGCTGAGGTTATCATTCATGTGTACACCCAAGTATTTGTAGCTGGAGACCACTTCCACTGCAGACCCACCTATTTTCAGTGGGGCATGGGTGTGTTTGTTCCTTCTGAAGTCCACAATCATCTCCTTTGTCTTCTTCACATTCATGTGAAGATTATTCTCTTTGCACCAGCTCTCCAGATGTTCCACCTCCTGTCTGTAGCTGGACTCATCATTGTTTGTGATGCATCCCACCACCGCTGTATCATCTGCAAACTTAACAATATGACAGCCTGGAAGTGTGGCTGTACAATCATATGTGAGCAGAGTGAACAGAAGGGGGCTCAGCACACATCCTGAGGAGAGCCAGTGCTGAGGGTTATGGTGGAGGAGGAGAAGTTGTGGATCTTCACGGACTGTGGTCTGTCTGTTAAGAAGTCTAGTACCCAGTTACAAATAGAGGGGCTTAGTCCAAGTGTAGATAGTTTGTCTATCAGAGTTTGGGGGATCATGGTGTTGAAGGCAGATGTGAAGTCCACAAAGAGCAGACGCACGTATGAGTCCTTCTGATCCAGGTGGGTGAGAGCAGTGTGGACCACGGAAGAAATGGCGTCCTCTGTTGATCGGTTCTCACGGTATGCGTATTGATGAGGGTCCTCATTGATGTTGACGGTTGCCTTGATGTGGGACATGACCAGTTTCTCAAAACATTTAGCGACTATCGGGGTGAGGGCCACCGGTCTATAGTCATTCAGACCAGTCACTGTGGAGCTCTTTGGGACTGGGATGATGGTCGCGGTCTTCAGGCAGGTGGGAACTGACTCCAGTGCAAGTGAGGTGGTGAAGATGTCAGCCAGCACCTCACAGAGCTGGTCCGCACATTCCTTCAGAACTTTCCCTGGGATGTTGTCTGGTCCGGTTGCTTTATGAGGATTAATCTTTCTGAGACTGCCTCTCACTTCTGCTGCGGACACCCTGAGATGCTCTTCATCTGGTGATGAGGTGAGTCTGGTGCTAGCAGGTCTGTTTGGATCATCAAAACGTGCATAAAACTTATTGAGGGCATCAGGCAGAGATGGGTCCCTGGGGCATTGTTTGTTTTTGCCTTTGTAATCTGTTATGCATTTAATACCCTTCCACATGCTCCGTGGGTCTTGTGAGGTGAACTGTCCCTCGATCCTCTGTGCATACGTGGCCTTGGCCTTCTTAATGCCATCCTTCAGTTCATTCCTGCTCTTTCTCAGCTCCACTTTATCTCCTGACTTGAATGCAGTGTCTCTGGCTGCTAGCAAGGCGTGAACTTCTTTATTTAACCAGGGTTTCCGGTTCGGGTAGGATTTCACATATTTTTTTATGGATACATTTTCAGAGCATGTACTGATGTAACCCAGGACTGAGGAAGCGTACAGTTCCATGTCCACTGAACTACCATCAGTGGCTGCTTCTCTGAAAACAGACCAGTTTGTCCTCTCAAAACAGTCTCTCAACAAGGGGGAACTATCTTGAGGCCAGATTGTTATTTCTCTTTGTTCCGGCTTGGACCGCCTGAGTGGAGGGAGTTCTCTTGGGGCCAGAATCAGAGAGTCGTGGTCTGAAGATCCGAGCGCTGGGCGTGTCTTCGCCGTGTATGCCCCCTTTACATTTGTGAAGACTTGGTCGAGTATTTTATCTCCTCTCGTAGCTGCGAAGACGTTCTTATTGAAGGCTGGGAGGGACACCTGGAGATCCACGTGATTGACGTCCCCGCAAACAATGAAAAGCCCCTCAGGATATTTACACTGCAGCGAGGTGAGTAAGTCATGAATCTCTCCCTGGGCGTCATTAGCATTAGCATCGGGTGCTATGTAAATAACGCTGATTACGATCACTGAATAGTCACGTGGCATATAATGCGGCCTACATCTTATTGTGATCAACTCCACGGCAGCTGAACAAGCTCTTTTTATCACAGCACAGTTCGTGCACCAATCTTTGTGTACGTAAATACAAACACCACCACCTCGCGTTTTCCCCGTAGTCTCGATGCACCGGTCTGTTCTGAAGAAGAGCCGGTCGTCCAGCTCGTAAACAGAGTCTGGAGTGTCCTCAGAAATCCACGTTTCCGTAAGACAAAGCACGGAGCATCTTCTCATCTCCTCCGACGTGGTTACCCTCAAACGAAGTAGATCCATCTTGTTATCGAGTGAGCGAACGTTAGACAGGAAAAGAGCCGGCATCGGGGGTTTACCGGTTTTAGCGTCTTTCCGCATTCTCGTCATAATTCCTGCACGGCAACCCCGCTTCTTTCCTCGTGAGCAGCGCTTTCTTTTCTTTCCCCTGGAGTGCATCTGCTTCCAGAAGGACGTTTTTAGCAGGTCCAATCTTCCGAGTTCTGATTTGAGTTCGTTGCTGATTTCAGCTGTGCCCTGTGGTAAATCCGCTCCAATTCTTAACAGATCAGTTCGGCTGTAATTCACCCGCAAAACACGCGCAGAGTCAGGTACAAAAACACTATTAAAATTACTAAAAACTAGAGATGATCCGGGAACTCGTGAAGCTGCGGCTGCACTGAGCGTGGCCATCAGGAGGACGGCTCAACAGACAAAACTCATGTCGTATGCAACAGGTGCCAGCGTGAGTTAAAATAATCGGGAAACACATCAAATATGTCCGTTCACCTGAAGAAGAAACATTGACAGCCATGTTATGTGAGCTCAATATCTATTTTTGTGTCTGAGAAATGTGAGACTATACTGAAAAGGGCCTTTATTTTTATTTTTTTATTAATTAAGAAAAAAAATGTCTTTAAATGCCTGGTGCCTGTAATAATACAAATAAAATGTTTAAATCATATTTAAATTGTTTTGTAAACTTATTTATATGTAAATGAGATGGGCATTTGATATTGCAATATATCGATTGCAGACTTGTGAATCAAATAGAATCAAAATCATATTGTGACAGACTTTGTGATATCGAGAAAAATTGTATCATCATACAAACAAATTAATATATCGTATTGTGGTAAAGCTGTTGATTTACACCCCTATTGTGCTGTCACACTGTAAGAAATTTATAACATCAGCAGTGAGGACAACGTTGCTGCTGTGGAAAATGAGTCAACTTTAGAAGTTTAACAGTTTTTAAAGAAACCTGCAACTATGAAATGCTTTTATTGTGAAAGGGGGATGAGTGACTGGTGAGGTGGCTAAACAAATAAAAAAATAAAAAATAAAATGATTTTAACAGAGTGCAAAAGAATAGAAAATGATGAAAGAGATGTTTTGAAGAATAAACAACAAAAACTGATTTCCATTAGAATAAAATCCTGAAGGAAGCGAATGACGTTGAAAATCGAGCAGAAGAAAAATGTAAAAAGGAGCGGCAGATGGAGATTTAATGTGAAAGAGAATGGAGCAGAGTGGTAAATGAATATTGATCGTATAAAACAGCTTTAATGTTGCCTGGAGGAGCTGCTGACTCCACACTGGACATCTGTGCGAGTCCAACGGGACAGGAGTGACCTCATCACGCCCCGCCGTCAGCAGCTAACCCATCGGTTATCCGCCTCTGCGCCCCTCCGCCACTTCCTTTTGTCCTGTCTTTGTGTTTAGATTTCCACTCCGGGCAGCGGCCCATCAGCCACACCAGTCCCCCCATCAACACACAAAGATCTGCCTCATTGCAACATCACCAACAAAAAAACACTTTACTGCAGAGTTTGTTCCCACCAGGAAGGTTTTCACATCTAGCCTGACCTGTCAGCATCATGTAGAGATTGATGGACAGGAAACATTAGCTGAGTTTAAACTCCTTAAACTGCTGACCTCTCATTTCAAACACGGATCAAACAATCAAAACAAAAGCCACAAAACTCAACCTCGCTCACTAATGTGTGCATTTACGAGCTCAACAGTTAGACAAAGAAACCACTGAAAATAAATATATTCTTATGGTTCATTTTGGGTTCGAGGTAAATTATTTAAATTCAGCTTATTTGAACACGGATAAATAAAAAAAACATCTCGGAGCCCTTTACAAAACTGTAAAACAGGTCCATTTCAGACTTTCTACATAAATTCTGTCGTATCACTTTTAGAGGATTCATTTTGACTTTTCTTCTCAGCTCAAACTGATTAACAAGAAGTTAAAGTGACAAAACATCATGTGAACTCAACAATGTCTGTTTTGTTATGAATAAATGCTCGGCACAGACTCTTCCTCTCAGCACGTAGCTGCAGAGGCTGCAGGAGGGCGGAGGAGGCTGAGCTTCAGCTTGAGTGAGGCGGCCGTGCGGTCCTAGTGCCTGACGGTTTCTTTAATAATAATAATAATAATAATGTCATATATTTGTCATCTATGCATGTTTCCACACAAGATGAAATTTGACTCTGCATTTAACCCAATCACCACCAGGTGGCAGCGGGCAGCTATAGAAAGCAAACACAAACGCCTCAAAGTCAACTCTCGTAAAGTTTGCATCTCGTTACACCGACTGTTATTGATATATACTGTACTGACCATGTTCAAACCTGTGACCTCACTGTGAGGCAGCAGTGCTAACCCACTGACACACCATGCAGAAATCATAATAATCATCTTTCCTCACTTGCTCTCACACAAGGCAGACGCCTTTTCTCTCCCTCCCATTCTCCTTGTCCTCCTGCCTTTCTGCTCTCTGTCTGTGTCTTGTAGCTCCTGTTGCACATATTCTGAACAAAAAATACTATTATGGATCTGATGAGCTGGACTTTCAACGCAGTCGACCAAATCTCTTCAACAAAGCAACAGGTCCTGGAGAGCCCTCATGTCCCACTGAGACTCACGCTGCAGGATATGCCATGAATGTGGGAGCTGATGTGTATTTCCGTTTTGTCTCAGGAGAACGCCAAAGACATATATAATTGGATTTATGATAACAGGTTTCCTGCTTTTTGGAATCGGCTGGTTCCTGGTTTATCAGCATACAAAGATGGCTGCAGCTAATTTGGCCCTCGTCAGTCTGCCTGCCTTAAAAGATTTGGTTTGGTTTGTGCTATGAGTACTCAAAATCAGCTGATTTATGAGCTAAACCATAAGATGGAAGCGATCTGTGAGAATTGCAGGCCACCTGCAGCTTCTAGGACTCGTCAGCATGTTGGAGACAACCTTGAAGGAGGCTCATAGCACGAACCAGTGGAATGCCCACAAATCTGGCCATTTTGGATCAAAAGTACCAGCAGGACTCAAGGCTGACAAAAAGAACACAGTCTGCCTGAAGAAATCAACAATTGTTGCTTATCTGAATCTGACTCCCCCGTTTGGCCTTGAAAGCAGCCCGACTATCACATTTTTTTCATTCATTCAACCTTGATTTAAACAGATAAGTCACATTGAACCTCAAAGACTCATTTACAAGTGAGACCTGGTTCTCCTGGGATATGGGTAAACTAAGGAAAAGTTTTGTCTATTGCCCCCTCCCCCAACACACAC
>JBBPBX010003197.1:0-42363 GCA_038048925.1 Garcialebias charrua | reverse complement strand
TCATGTCGGTGGACCTTTAAGTTTTTGTGAAGAATCAGTGTAAAACTGAAAAGGGCATTTCTTTTTGACAAGTAAAAGTTATCAACAAGATTTTCTTATCGTTCCAGCAGTACGTTACACGTTCCTTCACATCTAAACGATCAGATTGAGCACAAGTCGCACAGCTGGTTGACCTCCGTGTGTGTGTGTGTGTGCGTGTGTGTGAATCAGTAGAAGGAACAGAAAGGTAAAGTACAAACCAGATTCCAAAAAAGTTGAGACACTAAACAAATTGTGAATAAAAACTGAATGCAATGATGTGGAGATGGCAAATGTCAATATTTTATTCGTAATAGAACATAGATGACAGATCAAAAGTTTAATCTGAGTAAATGTAACATTTTAAAGGAAAAATATGTTGATTCAAAATTTCACAGTGTCAACAAATCCCAAAAAAGTTGGGACAAGTAGCAATAAGTGGCTGGAAAAAGGAAATTGAGCATATAACGAACAGCTGGAAGACCAATTAACACTAATTAGGTCAATTGACAACATGATTGGGTATAAAAAGAGCTTCTCAGAGTGTCAGTGTCTCTCAGAAGCCAAGATGGTAAGAGGATCACCAATTCCACCATTGTTGCACAGAAAGATAGTGCAGCAATACCAGAATGGTGTTACCCAGCGTAAAATAGCAAAGACTTTTAAGTTATCATCATCAACCGTGCATAACATCATCAAAAGATTCAGAGAATCTGGAACAATCACTGTGCGTAAGGGTCAAGGCCGTAAAACTCTACTGGATGCTCGTGATCTCCGGGCCCTTAAACGTCACTGCGCCGTTCAGCTGAAACTCTACAGTGCAAAGAGGAAGCCATTTCTAAGCAAGCTCCACAAGCTCAGACGTTTGCACTGGGCCAGGGGTCATTTAAAATGGAGTGTGGCAAAATGGAAGACTGTTCTGTGGTCAGATGAGTCACGATTTGAAGTTCTTTATGGAACACTGGGACGCCATGTCATCCGGACCAGAGAGGACAAGGATAGCCCAAGTTGTTATCAACGCTCCGTTCAGAAGCCTGCATCACTGATGGTATGGGGTTGCATGAGCGCTTGTGGCATGGGCAGCTTGCATGTCTGGAAAGGCACCATTAATGCAGAGAACTATGTTCAGGTTCTAGAACAACATATGCTCCATCTAGACGTCATCTCTTTCAGGGAAGACCCTGCATTTTTCAACAAGATAATGCCAGACCACATTCTGCAGCAATCACAACATCATGGCTACGTAGGAGAAGGATCCGGTACTGAAATGTCCAGCCTGCAGTCCAGATGTTTCACCTATAGAGAACATTTGGTGCATCATAAAGAGGAAGGTGCGACAAAGAAGGCCCAAGACGATTGAACAGTTAGAGGCCTGTATTAGACATGAATGGGAGAGCATTCCTATTTCTAAACTTGAGAAACTGGTCTCCTCTGTCCCCAGACGTCTGTTGAGTGTTGTAAGAAGAAGGGGGGATGACACACAGTGGTAAAAATGGACTTGTCCCAACTTTTTTGGAATCCGGTTTGTAGAATCTCTAACCTCAGCTTTGCGTTTGGCATCAAGGTTGGACTAAAACCATCTCGCTCATCTTTCCAGCGAGGTCAGAGACGGGTCAATACGAGACGCACGGAGGAAGAGGAGGAGGGTCCAAACACGGGACGTGGCTACTTACTGGACGTGATATAAATGATGCAGACGATACAGGAAGAGAGCGGCTGACTAGTTTCAGTTCAGGAGTTTTACATCATTTAGCCTCTGCAGAGATTCAGCCTGACACTAAACGGCAGAGGTAAAAAATAATAATAATCGGAAACAGAAAAGGTAAAAAGACCTTTTTACAGGTAGTCCCCGACTTACGAGCGAGTTCCGTTACTACGAGGTGCTCGTAACACGAAATCTCGTATGTCGGAACACGAAACATGTGTCGCTCGTAAGTCCGGATTTTTGGTCGTAAGTCGGAAAATGTATGCTAGCGCTACTACGAACACTCGTTTTTCAACACAAACGTACATACTAGTTCATAAACATGCTCAGAAACTTGTTTACAAACTGTTAGCTAACACACTTTCATCTAAAAACACATACCAGTGCTATATTTTCTGTATGTTCTGTACAAATTTACTGTTCGTTAGTCAGCTCGTAAGTCCGGAACCTCGTATGTCGATGCGCTCATAAGTCGGGGACTACCTGTACTTATTACATTCTATATGCTGTAAATAAAGTAAATGTACTGGAGGGATTATGAATTTTACACAAAAGCTTCCGTAGTTTTTTCTTCTTCAGGAGTTACACTGTGGAGAAGAACAGAGGGAGGTTTTCTAGACTGAGACAGAGCAGAGTGATGGATCCTGGAGAGGAGAGAGACACTTTATCCACCACCAGGTGCAGTGGAGGAGCCAGGGGGTGGCCACTGGTGGCTTTGGCCCCTTTTAACTACCATCATTTAAAAACTGGAAAGCATAGTTTGGCAGTGGTCATCTTGAATTTTGACGCGGCAACGCAGTTCATGAAGGAACCGCTCTTACACCTAGATGTAGCCCCAAACCTAAATAAAAGTCTGTACCTCACTTATTTTTCAAGTTATCATGCTCACAACATATGGCCGAACATAAAGACGGTATTTATAGTTCCCCCTTGTCACTCTTCATCAGAGCATGAAGGCACATAAATAATTAGTTAAGGCAAATTTTACTCTTGTAAAATTCCACGGTGCTCTGATTTTGCACAGCTCCAGTGTAAAGAGGACATTAACACTGTTTAATTATGAGACAGTAATTCAAGCTGCTCCGATGCTTGTTCTGTGACAGACGGCACATAAAGGAATACAGCAGGTCCAAAGTGAACCTCACCCATAAAGTGTTCTGTGACGCACTTTAAAAGGAGTCCAACAAAATGTTTATGAATCAACCGGCAGCTGAGCCCTCCACCCTGCTGCCTGCAGGGTCACGTCGGTTCAGGAGGTCCGACAGCTTGGCTCTGGACAGACGGAGTTCAGATGTGAGTGAAAACGGTCCAGACCGCCTCCCAACGTGTTCTGAAGGAAAACTCCGAGGCAGCTCACACCTGTATCCTGTGCGCTCAGGTTGTAATCTAATAGCTGAAACTCAGTCCAAACAGCCGATGACCTCAGAGACGACCATTAACCCTCACACACGGGCCGATTCAGACTCGTCCATTTATTTATCGTGCAGGACGTGGAACTGTAGGAGGAACGTGAAGAAACCCTGTATAAGCAGGTGTTACGAATTCAAAAGGTTGAAGGAAGCTCGAACGTCACAAAAGACTGTGAGAGACTGTTGTGTGTTTGTATTCACGGAAACGTGGCTCAACAACAACGTTCTGGACCATGCTATTCAGCTGGAGCAGCTAACATGCTACAGAGCGGACCGAACCCTCGAGGGAGGTAAGAGATGGGGAGGGGGGCTCTGTGTTTACATCAACAACGCATGGTGTCGTGATGCTGCTGTGGTCTACAAACACTGCTCACATTTAGTGGAGTTCATGACTATTAAATGCAGACCGTTCTTTTTACCGAGGGAGTTTACAGCTGTTTTGATTGTTGCTGTATATATCCCCCCAAGCTCCAACAGCAAAGATAGAGGTGAGGCACTAAATGAACTATATCTGCACATCAGTGAGCAACAAACAGCCCATCCTGATGCTTTTCTCATCACGGCTGGTGATTTCAACCATGCAGATTTAAAGAGTGTTCTTCCAAAAACATACAGAAACATAAACTTTGCAACAAGAGGAAACAACACCCTGGACCAGGTTTACACCACCATGAAAAATTCCTACAGAGCCATCCCCCTCCCCCACATTGGTGCTTCTGACCATATCTGTGTTATGCTAAAGCCAGCATACAGGCCACTGGTGAAAGTCACAAAACCAGTCCGCAAGCAGATACGAGTGTGGCCAGAGGGGTCTTCAGAGGCACTCCAGGACTGTTTTGACACCACAGATTGGAGTATGTTCAAAGAAGCTGCTACCACAAACAACAACACATGTCTCCAGGAGTACTCAGACACTGTATGTTCATACATCACCAAGTGCATTGATGATGTAACCAACCTCAAAACCATCACTGTTCGGGCTAACCAGAAGCCATGGCTGACAGCTGAGGTTCACAGACTCATGAAAGCCAGGAATGCTGCCTTCAAAGCGGGAGATCAGGTGGGCCTGAGGGCAGCCAGAAACAACCTGGACCGGGGCATCAGAAAGGCAAAGAAGCAGTATTCTGGGAAAATAGCTCACCGTTTCAAGGACAGCAGGGATACACGCAGTCTGTGGCAGGGAATACAGACCATCACAAACTACAAACCACCCCCCCAGACCTGTGACAGCTCAGCCTCTGCGCTGAATGAACTGAATGAGTTCTTTGCTCGGTTCGAGGCAAGTAACAGCACACCAGCACATAAACTCCCCCCCTCTCCTGATGGCCAGGTGCTGACGCTGTCCTCAGACAGCGTAATAATAATAATAATAATTAATTCAATTTATAACGCACTTTTCATTACTGAAAATCTCAAAGTGCTACACATATATTGAATGCTACACACATTCATAAACCGGTGGCGGCAGACTACCATGCAAGGTGCTTTCCAGTCCTACCGGGAGCAACTCAGGGTTAAGTGTCTTGCCCAAGGACACAACGACACATGGTGCGGGTCCCGGGAGTCGAACCGCCAACTTTCCGATCGGGAGACGACTGCCATTACCACTACACCACGGCCGCGTAAGGCGATCATTCATCAAGATTAACGCCCGGAAGGCCTCTGGTCCTGACAACATACCTGGTCGTGTGCTGAAGGACTGTGCAGGGGAACTCGCAGCGGTCTTCACGGACATCTTTAACATCTCACTGAGCCAGGCCATCGTCCCCACCTGTTTCAAAGCCACCACCATCATCCCTGTCCCAAAGAAGGCAACGCCCGCATGCCTCAATGACTATCGCCCAGTAGCACTCACCCCCATCCTGATGAAGTGCTTTGAACGGCTAGTCATGAAAAGCATCACATCTGTCCTCCCTGACTCCCTGGATCCCTTCCAATTTGCATACCGACCTAATCGCTCAACCGACGATGCCATCTCCTCTGCCCTTCACACAGCTCTCACACATCTGGACACGAAGGACTCCTATGTTAGAATGTTGTTCATCGACTTCAGCTCGGCATTTAACACCATCATCCCCCAACAGCTCATCCTTAAACTGGACAGTCTGGGGCTGAACACCTCAATGTGTAACTGGCTGCTAGACTTCCTGACCGGGAGACCACAGACAGTGCGGGTCGGGAGTAACACATCTAGCACCATCACATTGAACACAGGGGCCCCACAAGGATGTGTGCTGAGCCCCCTTCTATTCACCCTGCTAACACACGACTGCACACCATCGTACAGCTCCAACCACTTCATCAAGTTTGCGGACGACACAACAGTGGTGGGTCTCATCAGCAACAACGATGAGACGGACTACAGGAACGAGGTGAGCCGCCTGGCCTTGTGGTGCGGACACAACAATCTCACTCTCAACGTGGAGAAGACAAAGGAGATTGTTGTGGACTTCAGGAAGAAGGATGCCCAACATGCCCCTCTGACCATCAACAGCACCGCAGTGGAGAGAGTAGACAGCACCAAGTTCCTGGGAGTGCACGTCTCAAAGGACCTGTCCTGGAGCAGGAACACTGCAGCACTGGCAAAGAAGGCTCACCAGCGTCTCTACTTTCTCCGCAAGCTGAAAAGGGCTGGAGCTTCAACCCCCATCATGAGCACCTTCTACAGAGGTGCCATAGAAAGTGTCCTGACCAGCTGCATCACTGTGTGGTTTGGTGCATGTACTGCATCCTGCCGCAAGAGCCTCCAGCGCATTGTGAGAGCAGCTGAGAAGATCGTGGGCACCTCCTTGCCCTCACTGCAGGACTTACACAGCAAACGCCTCACTCGGAAAGCCCACCGCATGGCAGGTGATCCCACACACCCACTACACAGCTGCTTCAGACTGCTGCCATCAGGGAGGAGACTGAGGAGTCTCCAGGCTCGAACCAGCAGACTGAGAGACAGCTCTGTTCATCAGGCAGTCAGAATGCTAAACACTCTGCCTGCTCTGCCCCCCCTCCCATTTGAACTGCCTTAACACTAAAACTTTCTCACACATTACCACACAACACAAAGATTTTAACACTAGACTCTGTGTCATCAAACGGGTTTTCACTAAACTCTCGGTCATGTGCTCATACAGTTTGCACTACTTCTCATACTTGCACTAATGTCTGTATTACATCACTGCCTATAATCATAATACTGTTTACATTCTCTGTTTACATTTATTAATACTGTTTACTTTTATTACTACTGCTTACATGTAATTACTACTGTTTACATTTATTTACACTACTCTAATATCTACACCACTGCTGGTACATATACAGTGTGCTCTGAACGGTCTTATTTAGGTCTTATTTAGGGATGCCCAATGTGCCTTACTGCATATGCCACTTTTTGCCTCTATAACAACATCAACTACTACCTCATACATATACTGTGTACATTGACTCATACGCTGCTTTGCCACTTTGCAAATGTCAATGCTAGAAACCTTTAGTTTATTTTAGTTATACTTTTTATACTCTTTTTTTATACTAGTATGCAAAAACTCAGGACAATATTATGTTCATTAAATGTTTAATGTTTTAGTTTTAGAGTTGGTGTAAATTTTCATACTCTTATACCACTATGCAAAAAACTCAGGACAGTGTTAGTTTTACTATTTTATGCTTATGTCTATTATTATATGTTTCAGTGTTTCAATGTTTAGATGTTTACTGTTGCACCGAGGGACTGAGAGAAACGCAATTTCGGTCCTGTGTATGTCCTGTACTGTACATATTGCAGATCTGACAATAAAGTTGACTTTGACTTTGACTTTGACTTTGAAACGAATGTGCAAGTTTATGCAGGTTTATTGTACATAATAAGAATAAACCTTACAGCAACAACAGACCTGACTCCGAGCACAGTCCACACACACATCTTCAAAGGCAGGGCCACGGTTATAAAACCCCGGATGTCGTCACCGCCTCCTGGAACCTGGAACCGCCTTGGACTGCTTCGGGACCGCCCTGGGACCACCTACACTACCACGTGACCCTCCTTTCTGCCAATAAACTATCAGCTTCAATGTAAACATCAAATGTTGGGTCTGTTGAATTGTGCAGGCGTGTAACTGTTCCCTAGTGAAAACAAAGCCCGAGAGAAAAACGTTCTGCCTTGTGTCACATTTCACATTATAAGGCAGAATTAAGTAAATACAAATAATGGAACATAATGGGTGTAATGTAATACTGATAGAAATATATTTCAATGGCCTGTCGCGATAAACAATAAATCAATTAATCGCATGATAAATGGAAATTATCAATGTCATTTTAATTTATCGGCTTTATCATTTCTTCATGTCTCTCTTTCTACTGAAGACACTGGATGACAAAAATATAAACTCCGCTGCTCTTCACTGACCCCTCCCTTTCTCTTTAAAATCTGTTTTAACCATCTAAAATCATGTTTTTGGATCGTTAAAAGCAGCTAAGCTGAGAAGCTAAGCTACAAGCTAAGCTAACAGGCTGACTTCGGGAAAGAACCTCCGTCTTGTCGAAGCTCCCAAAATTCACGGTTGAAACTCGTGCCTTCGTGTAAAAAGTTGGTTTTCTCTGCAAAAAGAAGCTGAAAACTTTTTTTTTTAACTGATTTTTTATTAAAAGCTTTGTGTGAAAAATGCTGAAGAGCTCAAACCGCACCAATCGTCCGCCATTTTGAGAATCGAAGGGAGACAGCCCATGTCACGTCAAGGGGCTTCCCTCCCATTTTTCTTAAAGAGACACGCTGCTCGTTCCCTCACTATCCATCCTTCAGCTCAAACAGTCTTATACTGCCATTTGGTGGTTGGAAACAGGTACTACACACAAAACAAATTAACTAATTTCTTCTAATATTTAACAATTACTACTTATCGTCAAATTTCAAACAATGTTATTGTTTATTGCAATAATTTCTGAAGCAATCGTCCAGCAAAACTTGTTATCGTGACAGGCCTACAAGGACTGCAGACTCCACACAGAATGACCCCCACCTGGAGACAAACCCCGGGCCTTTCTGAACTAACCCTGTCCACGTAGAGCAAAAGAACTAGACCAGAACGCGTGTTTCCACAGGATGGTGTCGTTTTATCTCCCAACCCTCACGTGACAGAAAACAACTGTTACCGTATTTTCCGGCCGATAAGTCGCATTGTCCAATTATTGCCAATAAATTGGAAAAATCCATAAACATGTTGCACCGCCGTATAAGTCGCATCTGGTAACTGGTACTGCCTGCGTGCGCCCCTAGCGGCCAAAAGTGGTACTGCACCATTTTTGGCCAAAATGGAAAACTGTCATATCTCAGTCAAAAATTGGTCTAAAAATATGGGGGAAATACATAAATATGTCGATTTGCCCTATAAGTGGCAGGGCATGCAAATTAGGCAAAAGGGTGCGACTTACGCCAAAATTACACCACACGCGTTGCAGCTCCGCCCCGCTCCGGTCCGACCTCCGCAGCAAATACGCACCCATTATAATCAATGACAGAATTTACACTGGCTCCGCACGGCGGCGGCGAGCTGCGGAGAGCGGACGGCAGTCCGTCAAAATTAGAAATTTTTCTATTTCTGCCGGACGCCGGAGCTGTGCCGGAGTCAACTTTTGAAGATTACGTCGCACCAACAGGAAAAGGAACGAGCACAACTTCCGTATTTACAAAATAAAATCACCACGGGCGGACTAATCCTAGCTCTATACGGATTTATTTGTACAAAAATGCTGTCAAACTATCATTTATGACTACGCCTACAAACGCAATACAAGAAATAAAAAGAAATACAAGAAATAAATAAAGTATTTTATTCTGAAATGTAATACATCACTTCCTGTTGCTCAAACCATGTCCTGTAGCTCATTTACGAGAGAAGATCAAGGCAGCAGTCTCTACAGTTGTTCTCCTTCTTCCACCGAGTGAATTGTTTTGTTCTGACTTACTTATTTATCACTTGATTTATCGCGCGATCTCGCAATTCCCGCGCATGCGTCTCGGAGCGGCGCATCCAGTCGGACCTGAGCGGAGCGCAGGTAGTGGAAATTGGACTCGCTCAGCTGCGACCTGCGGAGCGGGGCGGAGCGGAGCCGCATGTAGTGTAATTTTGGGGTTATACGCCAAAAAATACGGTATGTGTCCATGCGTGAACAGCAGGACTTAGAGCTCCGGCTGCCTCTGTGCATCAACTCTCCTGCACAATGCGGGAGAATGAGTGAAAATACTCCTTTATGAGTTGAGTTAGAGGAAGTGACTGGTGTTTTATAAAGATGTTCCGAGCTGAGAGCTGCAGCTGTGAGAATCTGTGTGGGGCATGTTTTTATAGAGTCAATAAAACATTTAGAAAAAAATCTAATTAAATCTGAATTGAGCCAGTGACGACAAGTCATCTTCCAAAAGCAGCAATAAACTTCATGACGACAGTTAAAGAAGCCTGAGAACACGAGCCGGTCGTTTCAGTTCATCCAACTTCATCAGTCGTCCATAAAAAGGACATTACAGCTCACGAGAGTGAAAAACACTAATTATGGATTATTAAAAATGAGAAACTCACTGAGGAAACACAGCTACTGCCCAAAAACCCATGACTTCAGTAATAATCTAAAAATAAACAAGCAGGACACTGAAGTCCCTCGTCGCTGAGGGATTGGAACAGTGAAAGTTTTGTAGTTTTTAAGTTGAGTGTTTTTCTGGACTGGACTGAAAAGAGACTTTTTATTCATTATTTATTTTATTTTATTTATTCATTCATTTCAGATTTAAAACAAGAAAGAGAAATTACAAATCACATAGAGAGGGAAAAAAATCTAAAATGAAAGGTAGCAGAAGAAAAAAAAAATCTTATATCTGCCCCTTTTTTTTAAAACAAATCAATTAAAATAATCAAATCAAAATAATGATCATCTATAAATAATATAACAAAATTAATAACTCATCACACATTTACATTTCTAGTATATTTCATATTAACTAAATTTTTTATATATATTTTCAACAATTTAGTCAATCATTTTCTTAAATATAGAAATAGATTTTACTTTTTTTACATCGTTTCCCAAACTATTCCACAAACTTATTCCTTGTATTGATGTAGACCGACTCTTTAAACTGGTTCTGTACTTATGCTTTACAAAAATGTCTGTTCCCTTTAAATTATAACAACTTTTCCATTTGACAAAAAATGTTTGTATGTTTGGAGGTAGTATAGAATTCTGAGCTTTATACATTACTAAAAGAATATTATAGTCCACCAAATCATAAAACTTCAATAGTTTCAATTGATGAAATAATATTCTTGAAGGATGACTGTAATACTTTCTTGTAATAATCCTTTTAGCTCTTTTCTGTAAAATAAAAATAGGCTTAGTAATGGTTTTACTGAAAAAAAAAAACTCTTAATATTGTTGGTGCACGTGCACGATATTCAAGTGTAGAGCAGTTACACTGACTACAAGCATGTCTTAAAGACATAAAAACCTGCATGAGCGTAAATTTTCTGCTTTTGAACACGGACAAGACTGAGGTTTTAGTTTTTGGACCTGAGCAGGTTAATGTGTCTCCAGTTCTAATGTTAAAAATCTTGGTGTTATTTTTGATCAGGACATGTCTTTTATCCTCCACATTAAAAACATTACTAGAACCTGCGTATTATCACTAAAATTAGAAACATCTAAAAATGATGCAGAAAAACTGGTTCATGCATTTGTCACGTCTAGACTGGACTATTGCAATGGTTTGTTATCTGGGTGTCCAAATACTTCTTTAAAAAGTCTTCAGTTGATCCAAAATGTTGCTGCCAGAGTCTTAACTGGAGTTACTGGGAGAGATCATATGTCTCCAGTTTTAGCTTCTCTCCACTGGCTCCCTGTCAAATCCAGAATTTAATTTGATCTTACTTCTAACCTACAAAGCCCTCAATAACCTAGCTCCATCTTATATTACAGATCTTATTGTTCTATATTTTCCTAACAGAGCACTTCACTCTCAGACTGCAGGTTTACTTGTGGTTCCTAGAGTTTCCAGCAGCAGAATGGGAGGAAGATCTTTAAGTTCTCAGGCTCCTCTCTTGTGGAACCAACTTCCAGTTTCTGTCCATGAGGCTGACACATTGTCCAGTTTTAAAACTGGGATTAAGACTTTCTGTTTGATAAATCCTATAGTTAGGGTTGGCTTGTTATGTTGCTATATAGATTACTAGAGGACAAACTGACCTCATTTCCTTAAATGAATTATTAAAACTGAATAGTTTTCATTTGATACTATTTCTATCTTAACATGTGATTCTTGACCTGCCATTGTGTATCTGTTCCTACCAAACCCAGCCGGTCAAAGCAGATGGCCTCTTGTCCTGAACCTGGTTCTGCTAAAGGTTTCTTCCTCATGAGGGAGTTTTTACTTTCCACTGTCGCCTTCATGCTTGCTCAAGATGAGAGTTCTGTGATGGAGTTAAACTCAAAGCAGTCTGCTCCTCACATAAATAATGTTAAATTATTATTTTTATATATGGATGTTTCTGTTCAGTTACTGACATGACTTCTGTTGTGACTTGGTGCTTTATAAATAAACTGAATTGAATATTGGACTTCAGGAAGAACCCTCCCCCATTACAGCCTCTCATCATTAAAGGGGTTGAGGTAGTAGGGAGGACAGACAGCCATAGATTCTTGGGACTGCAGGTTACCGGTACATCACACCTGAGCTGGTCTCTCAACACCACAGCTACAGTGACAAAAGCCCAGCAAAGGTTTTACTTCATTAGGCTACTCAGGACAGCAGGTTTGAACCAACGCCCTCTCACCCAGGCTTATGGAGGATAGATAGAGTATACTAAGTGCTGGCATCACCGTCCGGTATGGGAGCACCACACAAGCAGAGAGGAAGGCACTGCAGAGTCATAAAGACCGTGGAGAGGATCACAGGGACAAAACTTCCTTCCATGGACTCGATGTGTGAACAGTGCAGTCTGGAATCATCAAGGACTCACTCCACCCAGCTCACTCTCTTATCAGACACAGAAAATGTTTATATAACCTGAGACAAGCAGAGCATCATCACCCATAGCACAGTGTTTTTTAATTATAGATTTTTCCCTGCCACAGTCAGACTGATGGCAAAACAAAACCACTGACTGAATCTGGTGCAAAAATAACCCAACACTACCTAACGTCACTTGTCATGTGACATGGGAAATGTAGATACTGTACTATACAGTATTACCCATTTTCTGTACAGTGTAGATAAACCACTTCTTTCTTACTTTTATTTAATTTATGTATTTAGTGTTGTTTCAGTGTTTTGGACTATGACTGAGAGCTCTGCACAAGAATTTCAATGTGCCTGGATTGTTGGTCATTGCACAAATGGAAAAATAAAGTACTTTGTACCTTTGTACAAGAATGGATAAGATTAGGATTGAGCTCATCAGAGGTACAGCACAGGTTGAACAACTGGGAGATAAAGTTAGGGAGGCCAGACTGAGATGGTTTGGACATGTCCAGAGGAGGGACAGTGGGTATATTGGTAGAAGGATGTTAGAAATGCAGCTGCCAGGAAAAAGACAAAGAGGAGATATATGGATGCAGTTAGAGAGGACATGGAGGTAGTTGGAGTGAGGACAGAGGACAGTGATGGAGGATGACAACTTGCTGTGGTGACCCCTGAAGAGGGAAAAGCCGAGACTAGAAAGCATAAACATAGAGTGTATACAGTATATGGGTTGCCATCTTGTATTTTCACATGGCACACATTAAAAAGAAGTGAGTACTGTACCTCACTTGTTTTCCAAGTTATCTTGCTCAGAGGAGCACACACGGAACAACAGGTTATTTCCAACTCCTCCTGTTTGTGCCGTGATGGAGGACAAAAAAAAAACACCTACATTTGGATGTCTGAGCTGTGTGATGTGTAAAATAAAGAGTGAAATAAAGATGCACGATATTATCGTTAAAGTTCAATTCCGGACATCGTCCATTCCATCAAAATAACTCACCGATATAAAAGACGCTGTTTTTGTATGACAACCCAGTGACAAGGATGCCTGCAGCGCAAGCACAATGTGATGATATCATGAGGGCCTACCTGATCTGATCACTGCGGAGAGGAAGAAGTCAAAATGTCAGTGGTGTGGAAGTTTTATTTCATTGAGGATATTTGATTCCAAATATTTTTGGACGATGTTGAGCCTCGCTACATCGTCCCCAGTCAGTGATATTCTCCAACGTAGCCTTACCCGAGTTACAAGCCGTCATTTCCTACGTAATTGAGAAGTTAATAGTCGATAGCACTTGGGTGAGTTTGACTACAGACATTTAGACGTCGTGTTAGCCCCGTTAGCATGATTAGTCTTACAGCACAATGGATAGACAAAAACTTTGAACTTCAAAAGTCTGTACTTCATGCACAGGAGTGCAGAGGATCCCACACTGCAGCTAGGAACCTGGAACAAGCCTCCACAAGTGAGACAGCATCGCAGGTGACTAATGCTAATAAACATTTAACACTTTTCATTTAATACAAGTTAAAGTAGGCCTGTCACGATAACTAATTTTGTTGGGCGATTGTCTCGAAATTATTGCGATAAACGATATTGTTTGAAATTTGACCATATTTAGTAATTATTGTCAAATTTAAGAAGAAATGTTGGTAAATTTATGTGTGTAGTACCTTTTTTTTACCACTGGATGGCATTATAAGACTGTTTGAACTGAAGGATGGATAGTGAGGGAGCAAACAGCGTCTCGTTAAGGAAAATGGGAGGGAGGCCCCTTGACGGACATGAGCTGTCTCTTCGGTTCTCAAAATGGCAGACGCTCGGTGTGGTTTGAGCTCTTTAGCATTTTTCACACCAAGCTTTTGATTAAAAAAAATCAGTAAACAAGTTCTCAGCTTCTTTTTGCAGAGAAAAACAACTTTTTATACGAAGGCACGAGTTTCAACTGTGAATTTTGGAGCTTCGACCCCCCCCCGAAGTCGGCCTGTTAGCTTAGCTTGTAGCTTAGCTGCTTTTAACGATCCAAAAACGAGATTTTGGACGATTAAAACAGGTTTTAAAGAGGAAAGAGGAAGGGAGGGGTCAGTGAAGAGCTCTGGAGTTGAGCCTTTTGTCTTTCAGTGTCTTCAGTAGAGAGAGAGAGAGACACGAAGAAACAATAAAGCTGATCAATTAAAATGAGGTTGATAATTTCCATTTATCATATGATTAATTGATTTATTGTTTATCGCGACAGGCCTAAGTTAAAGTTCTATGCATATCATATGGCTGCTGCTGAATATATGTCACCAGCTCTTACAGCTGTTGTAAAAAATTTGGAGCAAATAAGCCTAAATAAGAGGTCTAGGTTCTGACAAAGGAAAGTATATAAAAATATCGGTTATCGGCCAAATAAGTTTTAACATATCGGCATATCGGATATTGATCATAAATCTAATATCGAGCATCGGTAGCCACAAACTTGTGTCCGTCACTCGCTGACAGCAAACCTAAGACAGACAGACTGAAACAGACTGAATATTAAACCTCAGAGTCTCTGAGTGAAAACTACGATCTGCATCTTCAAAAGTTTCGAGCCGTCCTCAGCAGGACACTCCGATGAAATCACGTCTGAATTTTTGTTTCTGCTGTTTTACGCAGAATCCCCCGACAGCTTCAGCAGATCCTTCACTTCCTGTTTTAAAGAGAGCATTCTGAGCTCAAATGGAAACGTCAGATTAAAGGACAGTTAAATTTGTTTGCGATTGATTAGAATCTTCTACACAAGTAAAAGTTACTTTGACCTGATGATCTGTCCGTTACAGCTCCCAATAAGAACCTGGGCTGTGATCAACCAGAACAGCGGTTCAGGCTGTACAGTCCAACTCTGTGTGGTTTCAGCTCAGAGTGTCTCGTACATTCAGACATTTGTCTCCGTCTCTTTGTTTCCCTTGTGTGACGCACCAAAGGTCACAGAACTGTTCCCAGCAGAGCTGCTCGTCCTGAGCATCGTCTGAGGGACGGTCAGGGCAACTTAGTGATGCAGCTTGAATAGGGCTGTAGTGATACAATAATCTCACGATACAATATGATACACGATATTCTGCTCACGATACGATATATATTGCGAAATTCAGCAAACTATACAATTCAATACACTTTTGCAATTTTCTGAACGATTTTAGAGGGACAGAGTGATTTTGGTGACATGTTGTGACTGTTATAGACTTGGACTGAATTAATTTAACTGAAAACTGATTAAAAGCACCAACTACACAATAACTGGCTCTGGTTGGACATAGACACAGACTTAAAGTCGACAGCTGGACAAAATGAATCAAAGAAGTGGTGAGAAAACATGTTTCTTTCAATTGAAACAGTAAAAACTGTAGCTTACATGCATTTGTAAAGTAAATAAAGTGCACCAAGTGCCCTGCTCTGAATAGTTTGAAACCTTTTTAACCTTGAAGGAATCACTCTAAGTGCTTGGTAAGTAAACAGTAATATGACTTCTCCAAAACAGTCTATAATTCAAGTAATGAAGAACATTTAACTTCAAATGCACCCATCTTAGCAGAGCAGCTTAAGGCCTGTAGATAGACCCTGACTAATAAGTGAACTCTAAACAGAAAGTCTACTCTGCAGACCGACAGTTGGATGTTACGATACTTGCGGATGAATATCAATTTTTTTTTTCTAGGAAAGAAAAAAATCGATATACTGTACAGTATATCGCAAAATCGATATTACACAGCCCTAAGCTTGAACATGTTCTGTTCAGTTTGAGACCAATACTTCTCAAACAGGAGGAATTATATTTAAAATTCAAAGACGTTTGCATCGATTGACGAGCCGTAAAGAAAGAAAGCAGCCGGTGATTCAGGCTGTTGGGCTCCAGAGGAAGCTGTGACCTCAGCAGACCTTCAGTCGCCAAACTCCAACTTTTCCTGCATTTTCAGGTGAGGAGGAGCTGCGAGCACCGTTGATGAAGTTCACTAAAGTGGACCGGACCAACCTGCCCAGTCATGATGCTCTTTGAGGTTCTGCTGCTGTGAAGAAACCCAACACTGAGGCAGCACTTCTCCTCACCCCCCATCATTTATTCATGGCTGCTGCTGGACTCAGAGCCCAGATCCAGTCTGGCAACAGAACCAGCAGGGGGGTCAGGAGACAGCTCTATGTTCAAAAACCATTTGGACCAGTTTGCATGAGGTGTTCACTAAAGATGGTTAAAAAGAGCAGCTCACCTCCTGCAGGATCAGGTCCACAGAAAAGACAGACTGTCCTCTGTCCTGTCCTCTCTCTGTCCCCCTGTCTCTGTGCACGGCTCCCTGTGGGTCGTCTCCTCCAGCTGGTCCAGTGTGACAGCTTCACGTCCCGGTTTCCATCTGAACTGGATCCACCTGGACTCCCTGTGCCCGTCGGTGCTTTTTAACTCTTTACTCCCCGCAGAGCTCACTCTTTCTTTTTATGTTAGTTTAAAAGAAACACGTTTTAAATTCTAAAATCATCCGTTTAACTTTAAACAAACTGTCATTTTTTAAAAACCTAAGCTAATAAAACCATGCAGTTGTTAAAATCCAACCATAAATCTGCCGCTCCTCATGTGTAAACTCCAGAAGGTGAAGCCTGTGCTCCGTACTGCGCATGCGCCGAGCAGAGCCTCTGATAGGCTGATTGTTGAGCAGAGAGCACGTTTGAAATGTCAACAAGACAAATGGACGAAGACGATTAGGGTCATGGTGCAAAAAAATATTTATTTTTCCTGAATTCTGAGAACAAAGACAGAATTCAGGATTTTCTTTCTTTTTTTTTTTTTTGGACAATGACTCAATCTCCTTCCATAAAAAATACATTTTTACAACAATCCTAAAACAGTTTGACCGCTGGGTATAACTGACTGATTTAGTTTATTTTATTTATTTTTTTATTACTAGAATAAAAATTTAAAAAACTGTAGCTGAAAGCAAAAATGCTTAAAAAATATTTAAGCTAAAAATATGAATTAACTTTTGGAGTCTGATTCAAGATGGCCACCACAGCTTTACCGAGCTCAGAAAACACAAAATTATCTGTAACTCAGCCAATCTAACAAAGACTGAGCTAAAATTAATTGTTTAAGAAGCTGCGAGTCTTCCACAACGCTCACTCGGAGCTCTAACACGTCACCATATCGCACAAGATTACTCTAAGGTTTATTTTCTAGCTGGTTTGCTAGCTATCTTCCTCAACGAGAGCATGTGTATTTTTTAATGGCAGTTTCTCATCTATAAGAAAATATACAGTGTGGAGTTCCACAGGGCAGCTGTTTAGGACCTTTGCCATTTTCACTTTTTCTCAAAAAAAACACCTGCTTTTTGTTCTGCAGCACTCCTGCACCAGAGCAGTGATCTATGCTGATGACACCACAATATCTATGTCAGGTTCATCTGTTGAGACACTGTCCAGCACCTTGGCCAGCAGGCAATTTGTAAATCGGGTGCATACAAATTGGTTTTTAACATATCTAATACCAAAAGCATAATACAGTATTAGGATCAAATTGGGAATTAAAAACTGCCAAAACTAAACATGTCTAGATGGAAAAGCCATTTCTCAGGTAGAAGAAATTAGACTTCTGGGAATTATTATGGATAGCAGATTGGAGTGATCTCAGCAGACTGAGACGGTCGCACGGGGCGGCTGTGGCGTAGTGGTAATGGCAGTCGTCCCCCGATCGGAAGGTTGGCGGTTCGAATCCCGGTTCCCCACACCATGTGTCGTTGTGTCCTTGGGCAAGACACTTAACCCAGAGTTGCTCCCGGTAGGACTGGAAAGCACCTTGCATGGTAGTCTGCCGCTACCGGTGTATGAATGTGTGTAGCACTTTGAGATTTTCACTAATGAAAAGTGCGTTATAAATTGAATTCATTATTATTATTATTATTATTATTATTATTACTGAACGCACTGTTGCAGTGATGGGAAGATAACTGTTATAAAGAGTTGTTTACATTATATACCATTAAAATTAATCCCTCACATTATTAACAAAATTGTCTTGTGTCACTTGCAGAATTATCCGATGGTTTGGTCCAGTACTTCAGAAAAATACTTAACCAAACTACAATTAGTCCAAAATAGAGCAGCTCGTCTTGCACTGAATTGTTCCATATGTACAAATATTATCATTAAGTTGGCCGTTGGTTAAAAATAAGGTTGAAATTGCCCTTTTATGCTTTTTAAGAAACATTGTGGTATCTAAGATACCAAATGGTTTATATAATTGCCTTTAATTTAGCCAAACTTTACACAATTTTAATATAGGGCAAGCTTTAAAAGGTTGTTTCTTCCACTATGCAACAGGAATGCTGAACAAAAGACGGTTAAATAAATAAATAATAAATAAGCAATAAACAATTTTCATACCGTTATACTAAAACGGCCGAATCTACATTGGTTTTACGATAGGTTTAGTTAAAATCTCTGGCGTGAAAGGCGGCAGGCGATATGCTTCAAGGAAATATTCAAATGGAAACCATAAAGTCTGTGGGCTAAGTGTTTGTCCTTGACGTTCTCCAGTTATCCATTAATCAGCCTTCCCTTTAAAACCTGCTCAGGTTCTGATGTCAGTGGTTCTGTCCGGTCCAGTCTCGAACTACGTCATCGTGTCTCTGTAACCTTCATTTCCCCCCGTCGTGTTAGCTGAACCGTGACGGCTGACATCAGACGGTCAGAGGCCGTTTTGTTCCTGAAACAGTTTTCCACTAACACCATGTAAACAGTGACTAAAGCTTCACGTGGAGCTGCAGCCATGATGTCCTCCTGCTCACATGGCAGGCCCAAAATGAACGTCCCAGTGGGTCGTTGTTAGTGGTTCCACAGCCATCGGCCTCTGGCGAGACCGGAGTCTTCCAAACACTGAAGAGGGTCCAGAGAGTGTGAAACAACAACAAAACAAACAGATAAAGGTTGTCATTGCTCCACCATAGGCCTGTCGCGATAAATAATAAATCAATTAATCGCATGATAAATTAAAATTATCAACCTCATTTTCATTTATCGGCTTTATCGTTTCTTCATATCTCTCTCTTTCTATTGAAGACTCTGGACGACAAAAGGCCCAAACTGCGTTTTTGGATCATTAAAAGCAGCTAAGCTGAGAAGCTAAGCTATGAGCTAAGCTATGAGCTAAGCTGAGAAGATAAGCTACAAGATAGCTAACACGCCGACCTTGGGGGAAAAAAACCTCAGTTATGTCGAAGCTCCAAAATTCACGGTTGAAACCCGTGCCTTCGTTTAAAAGGTTGTTTTTCTCTGCAAAAAGAAGCTGAGAACTTCCGCTCATTCTCAATCAGTTCATCTGGACAGTTTCTTTTTAGCAGAAACGTTTCACCCTCACTCCAGAGGGTTTAAATATTGGTTTCATTTTGAGTTTGTACCTTTTTTTGACCACCGGATGGCAGTATAAGACTGTTTGAACTGAACGATGGATAGTGAGGGAGCGAGCAGCGTGTCTCTTTAATAAAAATGAGAGGGAAGCCTCTTGTGACATGGACTGTGTCTCCGTCCTGTTTTGTGTGACCAATGCTATGCTAAAGAGCTCAAATCACACCGAGCGTCCGGCATTTATAGAACCGAAAAACAGGACGGAGACACAGTCCATGTCGCAAGAGGCTTCCCTCTCATTTTTATTAAAGAGACACGCTGCTCGCTCCCTCACTATCCATCGTTCAGTTCAAACAGTCTTATACTGCCATCCGGTGGTCAAAAAAAGGTACAAACTCAAAATGAAACCAATATTTCTTCTTAAATTTGACAATAATTGGTAACTATTGTCAAATTAACAATATTATCATTTATCGCAATAATTTCTGAGACAATTAATCGCCCAGCAACATGTGTTATGGTGACAGGCTTACTCCATGCATCTGATGACTCTTTCATGACAAGCTGCTGGACGTTACAAGAGGTCTGGAACTTCTTCTACGGACATATGCCACTTTACCTCTATACCAATATCAAATACCTCATATACAGTACTGTGTACATAAACTTCATATGCTGCTTTGTCACTTTATTACAAATGTCGATGTCAGAACCTTCATTTTATTTTATAGATATACTTTTATACTACTATGCTAAACTCAGGACAGTATTACACTTTTATTATTACACTTTTATTTCATTTTATGCTATGTTTATTAAATGTTTTAATGTTTAAATGGTTATTGTTGCACCGGGGGTCTGAGAGAAATTAAATTTCAATCCTGTGTATGTCCTGTACATATCGCAGTTTTGACAATAAAGTTGACTTTTTTGACTTTTGACTTGACATTTTCCGCCCTGTGCCCCCGTTCGTCAGTATTTGAGTTATTTTCCTTCATATTACAGCTGCTGTCCACGCAGCCCGTTCTGACTCGGCCCACATCTGCACACAGGAGAAATAAATGAATTTAAAACAATTTTAAAAAGGATAATTTAATCTCTACTTTATGGCCTGCAGTAAAGTTCAGACATGACAGCAGGGCCAAACACTGGCTGATGCATGTCCGCTTGTTTTTATTTTATTTTTATATTTTACTCTTTCATCTGACGCACGGTGGTGCACTTGACAGAGCTGCTGCCCCCTCAGGTTGGCAGTTCAAATCCTGGGTGGAGTGTGCATGTTCTCTCTGTGCAGCGTGATTTTTCTTCCACAGACCAAACAACATGCATGTTAGGCTGAATGGTAACTCTAAATTGTCTCTTGATGAGAGAGAGAGTGAATGGTTGTTTGTCTCTATGTGTCCCTGTGATGGACTGGAGACCTGTCCAGGGTGTCCCCTTCCTCTCGCATAGTGATGGCTGGATATGGGCACCAGTGACCCCCACGACCTGTTTCGCTTTCTTTAGTTTTAGATAAACTTTTTGAGCTAATATTGCTGTTGTCGTCAGTGCGTCGTGCATCTTTACAGCCTTTAAATGGGTCAAACAGATGGACCAATCACACTGCTGCTAACTGGTGTGCATGTTTAAGCCCCGCCCCTTGCCATCATCACATTTAATAAAAGTTTTTCGCTTTGAAAGGCTAGTTCATTATGATGTTCAACAGAAAGCAGCTCAACTTTCAGTATTTTTTAGCTTCATGTTCAGATAAATTAGTTGAGTTTGTGGCAGCATTGTGGGACCCAAACTATTGTTCAAAAAGTCCAGTTCTGGCCCACGGGCCACACGTTGCATTGCACTCGGTCTAACCAGGCGCAGCTGCGGCTTCTTTCACCGTCACGGTTGACTCGTAAACTTGAAATAAATCTGTGTACAGGTAGTCCTCGACTTACGACGGTCTCGAGTTACGACGTTACGTGGTTACGACATGCATCTCCATTAAACAAAAAAATAAATATTCCGACAATTTTATTTTGAAAAGCCGAGTTCTGGTTTTACTTCCGGTTTGACGGCAGAAACATCTGAGCTTGACGAAAGCAGTGGAAAAATACAGGGGCAGACCTTAGTAAACTCTGGACCTAGGTTGACGACGGTTTTACTTCGGAATACGGCAGCTGGATCAAGCTGGTCCAAATGGTTTGGACGGAGCGAGTCCGATCAGAGGTTGCTGCCGTCGGACACGTGAGCTAAGAACGCTCGGTGAACTGTCTGGAAGTTACCATACCATACCAACTTTATTTCTAAAGCACTTTATAAAACCGTAGGACCAAAGTGCTGTACACAAACATAAAATACAGTAAAAAATAAAATACAGTACAAAATTAAAAAGGTCAGATAAAAGACTAGCATTTAAAACAGTAAAATTTACACACACAAAAAACAAAATCAAACATCTCGGATCGCGTGAAAAGCCAAAGAGAAGAGATGAGTTTTAAGAAGAGACTTAAAAACTACAATGGACGAGGCTAGTCTTATGTCACTCGGAAGATCATTCCAGAGTTTAGGGGCAATCACTGAAAAAGCACGGTCACCTCTGAGCTTAAGTCTAGTTTTTCGAATCCTCAGAAGCTGCTGGTCAGCAGATCTGAGAGAACGGGGGGGAGTTTCAGAGCTCTAGAGAGCAGGAGGCCGGCTTTCGACGGAGCGAGTCCGATCAGAGGTTGCTGCAGTCGGACACGTGAGCTGGGAGCTGGACGGCGGTTTTACGTCGTAAACGCAATAGAGAATACAGAGGGTGGACGGAAGAAAACGGCTTCACCAGCTTCCCAGCAAGAAATTAACTGTTTTTTCCTTCATTATGGCTCCCAAATGTATGTGTATTTTGATAATTATGTAGGGTACTGTGTTAGGATAGGCTAAGTGCTTGGTAAAATACAGTACTGTACGTATATGGTTCAGTATGTACGTGTGTTCCGACGTACGTCGAAATTCGGGTTACGGCGCCGCGTAGGAACGGAACTCCGTCGTAAGTCGGGGACTATAACATTTCGCCATCATTCCTATTGTTTGTATTTTGTCTGCCTCCATTTTAAAACGTTGCCTCTGAATCAACCGTTCACTCCTTCATTAACGTTTAGTTTGTTTGGATCCATCTGGAGGACATCGGAGACAAACCCCTGAAGGTGTTTAGCTGCTGATCCTGTCGGGTGACGAGCTTGAAGGAAAGCAGTCGGATGCTGCAGCTGTGGGAAAGACGAGCAGAGAAGAAGAATCCTGCAGATCCTGAGGTTTTCATGACCACGACTCTTCCTCTCTCGTCTTCCTCTCTCGTCTCCATTTCAGCCTCTCCTGCAGGAAGATCTGCTGGATTCCTCTGGTGGTCCTACAGGAAGCGTTGCAACGTAGATTAATTACCCGACATGAGCTGAACCGGGAGTCACGAGTGCTTCGAGCACATACAGATTTAAGGGTCAGAGGTCAGGCCGCTTGTTTATGATATAAGCTTCTACTATTTTTAATTTTTTGTAATATTAATGGTGTTTGGAGAACTCCGTATCCTCCGACGTGGTGCTTGACGAGAACCACCCATCCCTCCACGACAGCAAATCCCCACACACGGTTTTGGAGAAACCAGTTGTACAAAAGTTGATCTAAATTTCTGTATTTTAAACAAAATGCAACAAAACAACCACGTGAAAAACTGCAACAGTACGGTATTAGAGGTCTAGCCATACAGTGGATATCTAGTTATTTGAAAGGCAGAAAACAGTTTGTACAGCTTGAAGATGTTAGATCTCATCTGTGCAGTATTTCGTGTGGAGTACCACAAGGTTCGGTGCTTGGGCCTAAGTTGCTTTTTTATATGTAAATTATTTAATTAAGGTGTCTGGTATCAAAAGTGTTTTATTTGCTGACGATACTACTTTCTTTTGTTCGGGTAGAGACTTGAATCAGATGTTTGAAGATGGAGTTTGACAAAATTCAAACTTAGTTTAAATTAAACAAGTCAACACTGAACGTTGAAAAAACTATATTTAGTAAAAATTAAAAATAAAGACAAGTGTGGATTTTCTTTTCAAAATTGATGGTGTTGAGACACCAAAGAGTGAACGAAGTAAGGTTTTTGGGTGTAATTATCTATGATAAATTGTCATGGAAAAAACATTAATTTTGTAAGAACTAAAATGTCTAAGTCCATGGCAGTACTATATAAAGCGAGAGACTTACTGACTGACAAGGATTTGTGTTTGCTGTACAATACAATTATTGCGCCAAATTTAATTTATTGTATTGGTGTCTGGGGTACAGCTTGTAAAACTGTAACCAAGTCTATTTTTATTTTACAAAAAAGAGCTGTAAGAATTATCTCAAGAAAACATTGTCATCCTTCAAGTATTTTATTTCATCAACTGAAATTACTTAAGTTTTATGCTGGTGAAGATTCACAGTCGTCCAGGACATGATAAAATCAAAAAAGTAAGTTTTAAAAAAGTAAGTTTTTTAAGTAAGTTTTTTTAAGTTTTATGATTTGGTGGATTACTTTATTCTATTACTAATGTACAGGGCTCAGAATCACAATTTACCATTGAACATACAAGCATATTTTGTAAAAAGGAGTAGTTGTTATAATTTAAAAGGAACTGATATTTTTGTTAAGCCAAAGTATAGAACAAGTTTGAGGCAGGTCTACTTTAATGAGGGGAATTGATTTATGGAATAGTTTGAATATTAAAAAAAGAGGAATCATTATATATATTTAAGAAGATGATCAAGAATATAATGCTGATGAGATATAATTAAGTTAGTTAATATTAGGGAAATATAATGAATAATTGTGATAAGCTTTGTGGTTTGTTGCATTATTTGTGAGTATTGCTTGAATTGATTTTGTTAAGGGGCAGAATTGATAAGATTTTATTCTTCTGCCGCCTTTCATTTTATATTTTGTTTTTACTTGAAATTGTATTGTTTTTTGTACTTGAAATGAACAAACAAACAAACGTGCGCGGGGTTCTCCAGATCCACTCGTGATCTCTGCCAACCTGCTGCAGAACGTCACGTGACAGAACGATGGCTGTTGTGGTTTCATGTGGTCAGCTGGAACTGGGGCCTCTGGGTTGGACTGGATCCAGTCGCTCAACTGGTCTCAACATCCATCACAAACAAATACACACAGGTGAGACCAAACATCTGAGTTAGTCTTCAATAAACGCTCAAACCTGTTTGTTTCCAAAACGCTTGAGGGATATCTGAACATAATTTTTTTTTTTAAATTGTTTTTCAGTAAATTATGTGATTAAAACACGAGGGAGACACTGAAACAGCATCCGTGGCTCTGATGAAGCACTTCCTGTTTGTTTACATCTCCTACAGTTCAGTTGTGACATCAAAGCAGCAGATTTGTGAGTCTGCGGTGTGTGTGTGTGTGTGTGTGTGTGACGGCCTCGGGGGCTCAGCGTCTGGCTGCACAGACCGTCACCATCTTCCGTCCCGTTTAATCTCATTAAACGTCCACATGAGAACGTCGGCTCATTCTCCGTTCTCACGACACTTCGGTAAAAACAGAACTCTCCTCTTCCGTTCGTTTGGTCCATTCAATCCTCAAACGTTACTCAGTAAAGAATCGTTAACGTTAACATACGGGGTCTGTTAATAAACGTACACGTTTCTTTGACAATAAAGTCAAATTGTGTCATTTATCCGTTTGTGATTGACCTTTGACCTGGTGACCCCTGGAGCTGCAGGACTTGAATCAGAGGCGGTTCCAGGGGGGAGCTAGGGGGTGCTATAGCCCCCCCTGGAAAAGTCACAGCACCCCCTTAGCACCCCCAAGAAAATATCAGATTATTTTCTTTTTCATCCGAGTTAATATTCTTTAACATGTGGTTGTTGTGATATTTTCCTCGCAAAACACAACTAACAAATAAAAAAAAATCTGTGATTATATAGAGTTAAAAAATAAAATAAAAAATCTGATCCACCAGCTGAAGCCCAGAAAGATGAGTGACGCTCTCAACACTGACCCAGTAAGGAGCAGAAACTGGTGACATGATGCCTCTGGTTATGCCATTTTTAGCTAATACAACTTGATAAATCATTTCCTGGCTTGCAGTGATAATAAATGACTTATCTGGTCACATTAAATAACTACTTTTAACCAAAATCCAAAATAAACTTGATTAAAATAGCCCCACTGCATCTAAATTCATGCATGTATAAAACTGAAATAATTCCTGCTCAAAGAGTTAATTTTGCCTTAGACAAGAGAATTAAGCCTCGACTGATTTATTATTATTGCTAGTTTATTATTGTTGTTGATTTTTAGTTTTAAGTTTAAGACAACTTTATTCAGATGATTATTTATTTGTTCTGGTATAGAACTCCCTGTAATTACATATTCACCCTTTACTAATCAGAATCAGTCACTGAAGTACTTTGTAGAATATATTGATTAAGTTGTTGTTGGTCAGTAAACTGACGTTAAATAAACAATAACTTAAAGAAATACAGTAAATCTAAGAAAAGGGCTTCAGAAAACAAACTTGTGTTTTATATAAAACTAAAAATGGCTGAAATTTACCTTGAAATCTACAAACGGAGTAGATTTATTTCTAAAGGTTATCCAACAGATAATCCAGGTTGATGATAGTTTGAACATCCGAGCTCCTTCACGTTCATGATTTAATGTTCACATCGTTTTATTTCTCCTTTCCCGTTTCTAGTTAAAATCCAGTAAATACCACGAGCCAAAGTACTTTTTACAGAAAAGTACGCAGCTCTGCTCTTATTTAACCGAACGTTTCTGTTCACTTTGGTTAAAAACACGTTTCTTTTTCAACCGTCTCAGATTTTAAAACAAACTGCAAAACGACGCAACAGCTTCAGAACCAAACCAGTAAACTGTATCACAATAAAACATCCGAGACGCCGTTTCACTGAAAGAGCCTACATTTTATTCAGCAGTTGTTTGTGACGGAGATAAACTACATATATGGTTAAAAATAATAATAATAAAAGAACGCGGCAGAGCACAGCAGCCTACAGTACTAATCAGAACATTCATTATGGTTACAGATAAATATTGAAATGCTACAGCCACTCAGATTTACTGCATGATATTTACTGGCCTGCAGCGCCACCAGGTGTCCGCTCAGCACCGTTACAGCAGCTGGAGGGGGGGTGTTAACTTCAGACCTTCACTAAACATCTGGAAAAGCTCTACAAAACACCACGATACATTCTGACCCTCCGGACCGTGTAAAGTCGAGTTAAAGGAGAAAACAGGGCGATGGGTCAGAGTCCGGCCCGCTCCAGGACCCGGATCATCTGCCGCCCTCTCCAGAGTGAAACGGTTACATTCGGTTCTGAAACGTCCCTGCAGAGGTTTGTGTGTTTGAAGCTGATGTCCAGCTGCAGGAGGGGGCGGAGCATGAAGCCCTGAAGGAGCTTTAACCACGAGCAGGCTCCTGTTTCCAGAAACATTCATTCCCTCGTTCAATTCATCCGTTTGGTCAGAATGAGAACGAGCTCAGCATTTTTTTTTTTAATCAAGAAGCAGAAAAAAGAACAGCCATGCTTCGGCTGCTTCGGCTGCTGAACATGCGCTCACAGCCACTTCGTGAACAGGAGCTTTTTATTTAAAACGAGCGACGCTCTCCGTTAAAGACGGTTCAAATGGAAACAGTCCAGGCACGATAAAAATAAAAATCACAGGTGTGGTCGGCGAGGCGTTCATCCTGCTCTGAGGTCAGCGGGTCGGGCCGGTTCTGTGTGTTTTAGGCTTCCAGTAGGCACGGAGGAGCAGGGAGAGGGGAGCCGGGTGAACGGGCGAGGTGTGGTGCTGAGGCGGGCGTTGCCTAGGCGACCACCCACTGCAGGATGCTGGTGTCCTTCCCGCCGGTGGAGATCAGGTGACTGTTGTTGTGCAGGAAGGCCACGTTGGTCACGTGACTGCTGTGCCCGCTGTACTCGTGACCTGGAGCCTGAAACACGAGGAAACCAGAATCAGGACGACCCCGATCGTTTGTTTTACTGAAACACGTGAAACGGCTCCGACTCAAATTTACTGAAACACAAAACAACAAACACAAAACAACAAACACAAAACAACAAACGTCTGCACTCAGGACACCTCCTGACGAGAAGCTGCTTCCTGCTTTAATCAATAATCTGGTAAAACGTTATTTCAGAGTGAATGAAAGCTGCTGAACGAGCTGAAACTTACTTTAAATACATTAACGGCTGAAAAGTGGAAAGAAGAGGATGAAAGTAGACGAAAAAGAGCTGAAATTAGCAACAAGAAGCTAGAAGTAGCCAAAATATGTTGAAATAAGCTAAAGAAAAAGCTGAAAAGTGTAGAAACTGCCTGTATTAGCAGAAAAGTCCAAATGAACATAAAAAAGCTAAAATTTAAATCAGTTGGAAGTTGGAGGGAAAAAAAAGCACGAAAACGCTGAACTTAGCTGAAAAGCAGCAAAAAGATTAAATCAATATCAATCAATATCTTAAAGATCCACTGACATGATTTTTTACTATTCATAAAATTGCTCAATATGTATATATATTAACATTTAAATATGTTCGTTTTTGCAAACAAAATGATAAATCACTTTAATTTTGCTTTAAAAGTGATTTTGAACTTCAAGCCGTGTTTAATCATGGGAAATACGATTACACACGAACGCACCATCTGTGACGTTAACACCGGACAGAGGGCTCTGGTCTCTTTAATAGCGGACAATTTAAAACCAGACAAATTTATCAATCTATGTGAAGATTTGAGTTATTTGTCTTCAGTTTGGGAAGCAGAAAATAGTTTGGGTGATGGAACAAGAAACAACAGGATCTAATTTAGGTCTGATGCTGTATCAGACTGACCTTCATGTGGAGCTGCTCACTACGTCACAGATGGTGCGTTCACGTGTAATCGGATTTCCCATGATTAAACATGGCTTGAAGTTCAAAATCACTTTTAAAGCAAAATTAAAGTGATTTATCATTTTGTTTGCAAAAACCAACATATTTAAATGTTAAAATATATATATTTTGAGCAATTTTATGAATAGTGGAAAAATCATGTCAGTGGATCTTTAAATGTAGCCGAGAACACAGAAAGAAACTGAAATTAACTGAAAGAAGTTAAAATGAGTTGAAGGAAGCTGAAAATAGAAAAAACAGAACCAAAGCTGAAATGAGAAGTAAAAAGTTTTAAAAGCATTGAAGGATGTGAAGAAAAAAAACATGTCCGCCAAAGCTAAACATGTCAAAAAGTTTAAACTGCACAAACAACTTAAGTCCCGGCAGGAATGTCCTGAATGAGCCGAATGTTTCGAGACACGAACTGTTGAAATGAACGCTTCATTTAACGACGCATCTACAATTTGAGCCTCTGGAGCTTTAAAGACCGTGTAAAGTGAATTTCAATATTTTCTTCAATAAACATTATAAATGTCATAATTGTAATCTTGTAAATGAGTAAAAAGTCTCAAAATTGTAGCTCAATTAATTTTGGAGTTATAGATCAAACTTTGTTTAAAGATTAAAAAAAAACTTTCTTTTGTTTTTTTCTCTCTTTTGTTTTCTATTGTTTATTGTTTGTTTGTTTATTGTTTAAGGAAATTCTACCACTGCTGTTCATTGTTCTTTAGTTTTAGCAGGTCGCTTTCGTAAATGAGCCCATGAGGATCAAAAGATTTACCTGACTAAATAAAGGTTGAATGAATGAATGTCTGCTTCAGGATTTTTTAGGCGTGGTTTAAATGTGACCGCGTTTCGTCACGCGGTCTAAAGCCCCACCCCCTGCAGCTCCAGCCGTATAAATTCGTTCTTCGCATCGGTGGAGCCATTCACTCGCGAATCGCAGATAGCATCAGATAGCAATAGCATAGATATTTTGTTCATTGTTAGCTAGCTAATCAATTATGCCTCGTTCCTGCATCTTCCCTGGATGTCGCAATGGTCAGGGCACCCGCTTGGTGACTTTATTTAATTTATTTTATTTACTTGATCTCTGCTGCTGTCAGCCGCGGACACACAGAGTGGACCTCAAGTCCCCCGCGCGCAGCCACTGACACACAGAGTGGACCTCACGTCCCCCGCGCGCAGCCACTGACACACAGAGTGGACCTCACGTCCCCCGCGCGCAGCCACTGACACACAGAGTGGACCTCACGTCCCCCGCGCGCAGCCACTGACACACAGAGTGGACCTCACGTCCCCCGCGCGCAGCCACTGACACACAGAGTGGACCTCACGTCCCCCGCGCGCAGCCACTGACACACAGAGTGGACCTCACGTCCCCCGCGCGCAGCCACTGACACACAGAGTGGACCTCACGTCCCCCGCGCGCAGCCACTGACACACAGAGTGGACCTCACGTCCCCCGCGCGCAGCCACTGACACACAGAGTGGACCTCACGTCCCCCGCGCACAGCTGCTGTTATGTATCTGTGTGATTTCACATTGTGTGCTCACATTCTAAGAAAATAAAAAGTTTGACGAATATTTTGCTGACAATTGCTTTTCACTGACCTCTTTGGTTTCCTATATTTTTATCTGGAGGTTCAAATGAGTAGGGCTGGAGAACTCCTATTAGGCTGCCAGCCTTCGCGAACATCTTCAGGGTGCAGGACACGGGGGCAGTACTGCGCTGAAACCACGCCCACGCGCTGACACGCCCCCAGCGTTTCAGACCAGGGCACAATTATGTTTTTTCATTATTTTTGAGACTTAATTTTATAAGGAAAACAATGTTTTTAATCAGTCAGATTTATATGGGTGATTAATGACACATATTTATGCCGTGTGACAAACTCAAAACACACATTTAATTTCACTTTACACGGTCTTTAACACCTTGTACCTGTTCGGAGCGTTTAGGAGGCGGAGCCAACACAAATATTAGTTTCTGAACGCAGTTAGCTTTTTAACAGAATGACGAAAAATACGGTTTCATCCAGAGCTGAAAATTGATTTGTCTGCAGAGCTGTTCTTGTTCATGATAAATATAATCCACGACGAATGTGTTGGAGCGCTTCATGTCATCAAACTGTGTGTGTGTGTGTGTGTGTGTGTGTGTGTGTGTGTGTGTGTGTGTGTGTGTGTGTGTGTGTGAGTGAAAGTGACTGACCCTTGGTTGAGAACAGGGGAAGGAGAACAAGTGCACTTTGCCAAAATCATCAGCGGAGGCCAGCAGGGACCCGTCATGTGACCTGCACACGGCGTTGATGTCCGTGCCGTCGGCGCCATCTGGCCAGATTCCTGCGAGACCAAGAGCAGAAAACAACAGGAGACTGAGAAGGAGACAAATATTGATGACTTCATGTTCCAAAAGTCCTGAGCTGAGGGGGGAACACGTGTCAGGACCTGGGTCTGGTTCCTGGGCAACAGTTCCTCGTCCAACTCCAGTCCCCACACAACCTGTGGCATTTTAAACAACAGTCCTGCGTATGGCCCATTAAACACCCATCAAACCATCATACGGCGAGCCATGGCAGTGACCCGGACCAGCAGAGACCACCGAGGTCCGGTTCCAGCTAAACGAGCCTCTTGAGTCCACTGCAGCCCTGCTCATTGAAGCGCTGCTGGATGACGGGCTCAGTTCGATGAGCCTAAACCCAGACTGAAGGAACGGCTGGTTCCACTCTGCAACCTCTGTGGTGTCACCAGAGTCAGGTTGTTGCATCTCTCGTCTTCTGCAGACCTGCTCGAATCGTTTTAATAGATTACTGTCAAGACCTTGGAGCTGAGGTGACAAAGTGTGTGTGTGACGCTCATGCAGTGGTGGTTTTAAGTGCAGTGAGTTTCATTAGATCATCTCGAGCAGATCGGATGGAGACCCTCAGTTCAAATTTGAAACACTATCAATGTCAGAGGGAAACTAAATGTTGCTGTACATCCTGGTTTCATTGAGTTGTCTAGATGCTGATGCTGTGGCAGGAAGGATCTCTCTTGTACTGTGGATCTGAAGAAACCAGCTGCAGACGTTGATCCGTTTACTTGGACTTGGGGTTTCTCGGTCTTCTTGTGCAGTAGGACCGCCTAGATGCTGGACAGAACTCCTCCCAGAGCGATGGCCACTCCTCCCAGCAGCTGGTTGAGCTCCTCATCATTGCAGACAGCTGCAGGTGTCGGGGATGATTCTAGTCCTTACGCTGTCACAAGCCGTGTTTTCCGCCAGCTACAGGATCTCAGCGATCAGGTACTCGAGAGCTCCTCCGCCAGGTAGATGGGGATGCATCCACTGTGCCTCCTTTTCAACTCATTTGGGATTTGGAGCTGTAGTTGAGGTGTTATTTGAGCTTTTGAGATGTTAATCAGCTGCTCCCAGATGTAAAAAAAAAACAAAAAAACAACAAGAACAAGAACAACTACAACTTATACAACTACTACTACCACAACAATAACTACAACTTCTACAACTACTACTCCTACTACCACAACTACAACTACCACAACTACAACTAGCACAACTACAACTAGCACAACTACAACTAGCACAACTACAACAATTACAACTACCACAACTACTACAATTACAACTACCACAACTACAACTACCACAACTACTACTACCACAACTACCCCAACTACCACTACCACAACTACCACAACTACTACTACCACAACTACCACAATTACAACTACCACAATTACAACTACCACAACTACCACAACTACAACTACTAATACCACAACTACTACAATTACTGTACAACTACCACAATTACAACTACTACCACAACTACTACAATTACAACTACCACAACTACAACTACCACTACCACAACTACCACTACTACTACTACCATAACTACTACTACCACAACTACCACAACTACCACAACTACAATTACCACAACTACAACTACCACAACTACAACTACCACCACTACCACTAATATTACTACTACTACTACTACTAATACTACTACTACTACCACAACTACAACTCCCACTACCACAACTACAACTCCCACAACAACCACTACCACAACTACCACTACAACTACCACTAATACTACTACTACTACCATAACTACCACAACTACCACTAATACTACTACCACCATAACTACCACAACTACAACTACCACAACTACAACTACCACAACTGCAACTACCACAACTGCAACTACCACAACTACCACAACTACTACTACCACAACTATTACAATTGCAACTACTACTACCACAACTATTACAATTGCAACTACCACAACTACAACTACTACAATTACAACTACCACAACTACAACTACTACAATTACAACTACCACAACTACAACTACTACTACCACAACTACTACAATTACAACTACCACAACTACAACTACTACAACTACCACAACTACAACTACTACAATTACAACTACTACAATTACAACTACCACTACTACTACCACAACTACTACTACCACAACTACAACTACCACAACTACAACTACCACAACTACAACTACCACAACTACAACTACCACAACTACCACAACTACTACTACCACAACTACAACTACCACAACTACAACTACCACAACTACCACAACTACAACTACCACAACTACAACTACCACAACTACAACTACCACCACAACAACCACTACCACTAATATTACTACTACTACTACTAATACTACTACTACTAATACCACAACTACAACTCCCACTACCACAACTCCCACAACCACCACTACCACTACTACTACTACTACTACAACAACCACAACTACCACTACAACTACCACTAATACTACTACTACTACCATAACTACCACAACTACCACTAATACTACTACTACCACCATAACTACCACAACTACAAGTACCATAACTACAACTACCACAACTGCAACTACCACAACTGCAACTACCACAACTGCAACTACCACAACTATTACAATTGCAACTACTACTACCACAACTATTACAATTGCAACTACCACAACTACAACTACTACAATTACAACTACCACAACTACAACTACTACTACCACAACTACTACAATTACAACTACCACAATTACAACTACCACAACTACCACTACCACAACTACCACAACTACTACAATTACAACTACTACAATTACAACTACCACAACTACAACTACCACAACTACAACTACCACAACTACAACTACCACAACTACTACTACCACAACTACAACTACCACAACTACAACTACCACAACTACAACTACCACAACTACTACTACCACAACTACCACAAATACTACTACCACAACTACAACTACCACAATTACAACTACCACAACTACCACAACCACAACTACCACCACAACAACCACTACTACTACAACTACAACAACTAGTACTACCACAACTACAACTACCACAACTACAACTACTACTACCACAACTAGTACAATTACAACTACCACAACTACCACAACTACTACTACCACAACTACAACTACCACAACTACCACAACCACAACAACCACCACAACTACCACAACCACAACAACCACCACAACAACTACCACAAAAACCACTACCACTACAACTACCACTAATACTACTACAACTAGCATAACTACAACTACCACAACTACAACTAGCACAACTACAACTACCACAACTACAACTACCACAACTACTACAATTACAACTACAACTACCACAACTACTACAATTACAACTACCACAACTACAACTACCACAATTACAACTACCACAACTACAACTACCACAGCTACTACAATTACAACTACCATAGCTACTACAATTACAACTACCACAACTACTACAATTACAACTACCACAACTACAACTACCACAACTACAACCACCACAACTACAACTACCACAACAACAACCACCACAACTACAACTACCACAGCTACTACAATTACAACAACCACAACTACTACAATTACAATTACCACAACTGCAACTACCACAGCTACTACAATTACAACTACCACCACAACAACTACCACAACTACTACAATTACAACTACCACAACTACAACTACCAAAACTACTACAATTACAACTACTACAATTACAACTACCACAACTACCACAGCTACTACAATTACAACTACCACAACTACTACAATTACAACTACTACAATTACAACTACCATAACTACAACTACCACAACTACAACTACTACAATTACAACGACCACAACTACAACTACCACAACTACCACCACCACAACAACAACAACCACAACAACCACCACAACTACCAACCACAACAACCACCACAACTACCACCACTACTACTACAATTACAACAACCACAACTACAACTACCACCATTACCACTAATACTACTACAACAACAAAAAAGCGTTGTTGTCATGGTTACACATCATAACAAATGCACAAAAGTCAAACTACAACTAGCACAACTACAACTAGCACAACTACAACTACCACAACTACAACTACAACTACCACAACTACTACAATTACAACTACAACTACCACAACTACTATAATTACAACTACCACAACTTCAACTTCCACAATTACAACTACCACAACTACAACTACCACAGCTACTACAATTACAACTACCACAGCTACTACAATTACAACTACCACAGCTACTACAATTACAACTACCACAGCTACTACAATTACAACTACCACAGCTACTACAATTACAACTACCACAGCTACCACAACTACAACCACCACAACTACAACTACCACAACAACAACCACCACAACAACTACAACTACCACCACAACAACTACAACTACCACAGCTACTACAATTACAACAACCACAACTACTACAATTACAATTACCACAACTACAACTATAACTACCACAGCTACTACAATTACAACTACCACCACAACAACTACCACAACTACTACAATTACAACTACCACAACTACAACTACCAAAACTACTACAATTACAACTACTACAATTACAACTACCACAACTACCACAGCTACTACAATTACAACTACCACAACTACTACAATTACAACTACTACAATTACAACTACCACAACTACAACTACTACAATTACAACTACCACAACTACAACTACCACAACTACCACCACCACAACAACAACAACCACAACAACCACCACAACTACCACCACTACTACTACTACCACCACAACTACTACAATTACAACAACCACAACTACAACTACCACCATTACCACTAATACTACTACAACAACAAAAAAACGTTGTCATGGTTACACATCATAACAAATGCACAAAAGTCAAACAGGTTTCAGTGAAAGTCCTTCCAGCTGCACAGCATCCGACACCAGAGGAAGTAATCATCCACAAAAAGTGATTTACATCCAGAAAAAGAGGAATTAAAAGTTTTCTAAAACAATATCTCAGAATGAAAGTAACAGAGCTGCGCCACCATGCGGCCACCTGGAGCGACGCCACTCTGGAATTCTTCACCGGGCGTATACAAACTGATCGACCTACCGAAGGTGCTGAAGCTCAGAGTGCAGGTGTAGGTGGCCCACTCCAGGTTGCGCACCGTGTCCATGCTGGTGACGTGCTTCCCGCTGCCCACCTCCCCTGAAAACAACAAATAAAAAACCCTTCATAGCGCCGTGCGACTTCAACTCTCTGAACGCGAGAGAACTTTTGACAGTTTAGACCAGCGGTCTGCAACCTTTACAATCAAAAGAGCCATTTTACACCTTTGTTCACTAAATTAAAAATGTTCAGAGCCTCAACAACCTGCTACAACTGTGGTTATCAACTGGTGGCCCATGGGCCACTTTAGATTTGTTGGAGGGGGCTTTTGTGGCCACTAGGGGTGACATTATAAAGATAAAATAACAAATAATTTATATTTTTACAATTTAAGACTAATGAAAACACCAGATTCTTTTAAAGAAAGGATTTTTTAATTACCGTATTTTCCTGTGTATAGGTCGCACACTTTTATGGGTTTTTTTCAAGGCCTGCGACCTATACACCAGTGCGACCTATTTATGGAATTTTTTTCCATATTTTCAGACCAATTTTTGCCTCAGTTATGACCGTTTTTCACTTTGGCAGAAAATGGTGCAGTACAACTTTCGGCCGCTAGGGGCGCAGTGCAGTACTAGTTTCGGCCGCTAGGGGACACTTCCAGAGGAGTACACCGACCGTTTCCAGCTCATGTGTCCGAAAAAAAGCTCCTCTGCTCGGACTGACTCAGTCGGTCTCCTGGTCTGGATTTAACTTCTGTTAGCTCTGTTTGTTTGCAAGATAAGTAAAGAACCACTTAGCAGATTTTTCTGAAACTTACAGAATGTAATCACAGTGTGGACATTTACAAGTGAGTAGCTTTATTAGATGTTTGAGATTTAAAAAAATGATCTTTTATTAGCATAGCTTCAGTTAGCTTCTGTTTATAACGTTATAAATAGCTCAGAAACCGCTCGGTGGATATTTCTGAAACTTACAGATTGTAATCACAGTATGGACGTTTACAAGTGAGTAGCTTTATTAGATGTTTGAGATAAATAAATAAATAAAAAATCTTTTATTAGCATAGCTTCAGTTAGCTTCTGGTTTTATTTCTGTTTACGTTATAAATAGCTTCGAAACCACTCGGTGTATATTTTTTCTGCTTACAGAGTGCAATTAATAAGGCTTTAATGTACTAGCTGTTGGCCTGGATGAAGCATCCGAGATAAAATTAGATTTTTTATTCGTGTTTTGAGAGACGGACTCCTCTGTTAGCATTAGTTTTATTTCTGTTTATGTTATAAATAGCTTCGAAACCACTCTGTGTATATTTTTTCTACTTACAGAGTGTAATTATATGAGCTTTAATGTACTCTGTTTGCCTGGATGAAACATTTGAGATAAAATTTGATTTTTTATTCGTGTTTTGAGAGACGGACTCTCCTGTGGCAGACATTTGCAGCAGAGCTAAACACTCGGTCCATATTGCCGGGTTGTCTCAGCGGTGACGCGTCACGCCAGCGGTGGATGACGCGTTACGTCGGCGGTGACGTAGGTGCGACCTATACACCGGTGCAACCCATTTCAGGATTTTTCCAATTTTTGGCAATAATTGGACACTGCGACCTATACACAGGTGCGACCTATACAACGGAAAATACGGTAATAAGAACTAGGAACTATGCAAACCTAGGTAATGTTTTTAATTATGGAAAACTTACGGTAAGTAAGTAAAGAAATAAAGCATAAAATTAAAGTGGGTATGTTTTACTCCTTGTACTTGTTCTAGTATTCACATATTTGCAAAAGCAACAACAGGAAAACTGCTCAAGCCATCTGTAGTCCTTTTTTTGTTGTTTATACAACAGCCAATAAAATTCAGTTTTGGTCAAAGCTTGAAAGAGCCGCTGCAGAGGGACCAAAGAGCATCATGTGGCTCCAGAGCCGCAGGTTGCAGACCCCTGGTTTAGACTTTCAAACTAAATGCACACCCGTAGAGAGAATGAAACCTACAGAAGAGGATCTCGTAATCTCCTGAGTTGGTGACGAGATAATGGCTGTCTGATGACCAGTCCACGTGGGTGACGAAGCTGGAGTGACCCTGACGGAGGACGAACAAAATGAGAACTTGTCAGCTTTTATTTTGAAACGATAAACAGCAGTTCTAGTGTTTGAACCGCTGCTTCGTCTAGTTTTTCATTTCATGGAGCTCCGAATATAAAAAAAAGGTTTGCTGCGTGGGGTAAAGGTGGACTCACCACACACTTCCCCACACGGTTGTACTTGCGGCCGTTCTCCGTCACAGCGTAGATGTACACGAAGTTATCGTGTGACGCAACAGCCAGGAAGTTCCCGTCTGCAGACACCAAGAGCTCACGTTACTGGAAACAGCGCGGGGCTCTGCCGTGTTCGTATTTAACGGACTGCTTACCTGGAGAGTACTTGATGTTAGAAATGATCTCGTTTCCATCGGTGTGCACACAGACCAGATCCCGAGTGTCGGTGTCCAGCACCAACCACCTGAAACACACGAGACGTATTAAAACCTGTTCATGCTAGCTAAAGGCAGCAGAAGGCTAGCTGAATACCAAAAGTAGGAATTTATCTAAATGAAGCAGAACACTCGCAAAGTAGCAAAAGACTAGCTGAAAGTGGTGAAAGGCTAGCTTCACAAAAGCTAAAGTTTTAAAAAATGCCAGTTAGATGCCCAAATTAGAAGACTAGCGGAAAATAGAGTAAAAACGGTTGGCTGTATGGCAAAAGTAGCAAAGCATTAGCTAAAAGAAGCAGAATCCCAAGTAAAACTAGCAAAAGACTAGCTGAAAGTGGTGAAAGGCTAGCCTCACAAAAGCTAAAGTGTAAAAAAAATGCCTGCTAGATGCCCAAATTAGTAGAATACTAGCTAAAAAAAAGTAAAACCTGTTGGCTGTATGACAAAAGTAGCAAAGCATTAGCTAAAACAAGCAGAACCACAAGCAAAACTAGCAAAAGACTAGCTGAAAGTATTGAAAGGCTAGCTAAAGGCTAGCTTCACAAAAGCTAATGTTTAAAAAAAAGCCAGTTAGAGGCCCAAATTAGAAGACTAGCGAAAAAAAAAAGTAAAAACTGTTGGCTGTATGACAAAAGTAGCAAAGCATTAGCTAAAAGAAGCAGAATCCTAAGTAAAACTAGCAAAAGACAAGCTGAAAGTATTGAAAGGCTAGCTAAAGGCTAGCTTCACAAAAGCTACAGGTTAAAATAAAAATGCCAGTTAGATGCCCAAATTAGTAGAAGACTAGCTAAAAAAGTAAAAACTGTTGGCTGTATGACAAAAGTAGCAAAACATTAGCTAAAACAAGCAGAACCCCAAGCAAAACTAGCAAAAGACTAGATGAAAGTATTGAAAGGCTAGCTAAAAGCTAACTTCACAAAAGCTAAAGTAAAAAATAAATAAAAAAGCCAGTTAGAGGCCCAAATTAGAAGACTAGCGGAAAAAAAAATGTAAAAACTGTTGGCTGTATGACAAAAGTGGCAAAGCATTAGCTAAAATAAGCAGAACCCCAAGCAAAACTAGCAAAAGACTAGCTGAAAGTATTGAAAGGCTAGCTAAAGGCTAGCTTCACAAAAGCTACAGGTTAAAAAAAAAGCCAGTTAGATACCCAAATTAGAAGACTAGCTAAAAAAAAAAAGTAAAAACTGTTGGCTGTATGACAAAAGTGGCAAAGCATTAGCTAGAATAAGCAGAACCCCAAGCAAAACTAGCTAAAGACCAGCTTCACAAAAGCTACAGGTTAAAATAAAAATGCCAGTTAGATGCCCAAATTGGTAGGAAACTAGCTGAAAAAGTAAAAAAAACTGTTGGCTGTATGACAAAAGTGGCAAAGCATTAGCTAAAAGAAGCAGAACCCCAAGCAAAACTAGCAAAAGACTAGCTGAAAGTATTGAAAGGCTAGCCTCACAAAAGCTAAAGTTTAAAAAAACAATGCCAGTTAGATGCCCAAATTAGTAGAAGACTAGCTAAAAAAGCAAAAACTGTTGGCTGTATGACAAAAGTAGCAAAGCCCCAAGCAAAACTAGCAAAATACTAGCTGAAAGTATTGAAAGGCTAGCTAAAGGCTAGCTTCACAAAAGCTAATGTTAAAAAAAATGCCAGTTAGATGCCCAAATTAATAGAAAACTAGCTAAAAAAAAAAAGTAACCTGAAAGTTCTGAAAGTTTTAAAAGGTTATTTCCTGAAGGTTTTATTAAACTCTCCCCAGAAGGTTTTTATAGTTAACAGACGGGACTGTCGCTTTCAGAAGTGGGTGATTGAGTTTAACAAACTAAAGGTCAAAGGTTAACGGTTCTCTGTGGCGAAACAGCAGAGGGGCCCCACCTTCCGGTCATGGTGCCCACGGCCACAACGGCCCCGCTGGGATGGAACCCTGCAGACCGCCCTGGATCCTGACGTGCAGCAGAAAAGAAAACGTTACCCACTTATTTAGCCGCAACGCTCATTTACGTCACCGCCGCCTGACCTCGATGGTTTTGCTCCAGAGGGGCTGATGGGAGTCGACGTCCCACAGGTGAACCTGCTTGTCCTGAGAGCAGGTCACAAACTGCTCCATGGAGGGGTGGACATCCAGCCCCCACAGCTCGTCGGTGTGACCCTGTCAAACCAGACACGTTTCGTTCAGTGCGTCAGGAGGGCCACGACCAACGGGCGTTAAACCGACGGCCTACCTGAACGATGGGGGTCAGGGTGTCGGGGAAGGCAGCTCTGATGATGGCGTTCTTCGTCGTCCCGATGAAGAGCTCACCTGGTTTACCTTCAGCCAGAGACCGGACCGGACCCAGGGAGTCGCCCACCTCAACACACAAAGTTCAAATTTTAAAATCTGTTTCAGAGGAAACACCACCTACATGACGTGTATATAGTAAAGGACATGTTGAACGATAAAGCTCTGTATCCGTTATATAATACAATTTGTGTTCCACATTTACTGTATTTTATGGACTATAGGTCACGGCTTTTTGCCTAATTTGCATGCCCTGCGACCTATAGAGAGGCGAGACCTGTTTATGGATTTTTCCCCATATTTTTAGACTAATTTTTGGCTCAGATGTGACCGTTTTTCATTTTGGCAGAAAATGGTGCAGTACCACTTTTGTCCGCTAGGGGACACTTCCAGAGAGTCCACCGACCGTTTCCAGCTCATGTGTCCGAAAAAAAGCCTCCTCTGCTCGGACTGACTCTGTCGCTGCCCGGCCTCCTGCTCTGGAGGTAACTTTTAGCTCTGTGTTTGTTAGCTGTTTGTTAGCAAGATAAGTCAAGAACCACTCGACAGATTTTTATGAAACTTACAGAATGTAATCACTGTATGGACATTTACAAGTGACTAGCTTTATGAGATGTTTGAGATTAAAAAAAAAAAAACGATCTTTTAGCTTCGTTGTTAGCGGTTAGCTACCGTAAACAGATACCTACTATTTAGATAAATAGCTCATAAACCACTCTGTGGATATTTTTTCTGCTCACAGAGTGTAATTATATGGCTTTAATTTACAAACTGTTGCCCTGTATGAAACATTTGAGATCAAATTCGATTTTTTATTCGTGTTTTACGGACTCGTCTGTTAGCTTTGGTTTTATTTCCGTTTATAATGTTATAAATAGTTAATAAACCACTAATCCTTGTGCCTATAATGTCAGTTATAATTTTTAGCAAACAAATAATTGTTTTTACTGCGTTAATCTTCTTAAAAGCCTTGCTGTGCGCTCCTGTGGCAGACATTTGCAACAGAGCTAAATACTCTGTCCATATTTCCGGGTTGTCTCAGCGGTGGATGACGCGTTACGTCGGCAGTGGCGTAGGTGCGACCTATATTTAGGTGCGACCTGTTTATGGATTTTTCCAAATTTTTGGCAATGACTGGACAAAATGACCTATATTCCGGTGCGATCTATATTCCGTAAAATACAGTAATTTATTGTGTTGACGTTTGGGGAAAGGCATGTAAAACTATAACAAAGCCTATTTTTATTTTACAAAAAAGAGCTGTGAGAATTATTAGAAGAAAGCCCTACTGTCATCCATCAAATATATTATTTAACCAACTTAAGTTGCTGAAGTTTTATGATTTGGTGGACTATAATATTTTATTAGTAATGTATAGAGCTCATAACGTACTGCCTTCAAACGTTCAAATGCTTTTTGTTAAGAGAAGGAGCTGTTACAGTCTTAAGGGAACTGAGATTTTTGTAAAACCTCAGTACAGGACTAGCTTAAAGGGACGGTATGTTTCAATACAGGGAGTTGATTTGTGGAACGGTTTAGGAAATAAAGTTAAAAAGGAAAAATTAGTGCTTGCGTTTAAAAAAATGTTCAAATCTAAATTGTTAAAATATAAAAATTTTCAGTTTAAAATGAATATTGTGCTATAAATTTTAAGATCAGCGATGAAACTCTTTTTGTTCGATTACTCATTGACGAGTATTGTTTGAATTGATTGTCTGAA
>JBBPBX010003196.1:32894-63150 GCA_038048925.1 Garcialebias charrua | reverse complement strand
GGTAGATCCTCAGACTGACGAAACCCTTCGGATGGAGTGCAAAACGTCTCAGCACAAAAAAGAAACCGTCCAGCTGACCTGACTGAACATTGTTGGGTAAATGTAGATGTTTAACAACACCTTAAAATACATCTGAATGCAGGAAATGTCATCTACAGTACTTTATTCAAAATTATCTGGGGGAGGACCCCCAGACCCCACACCAGTGCAACCCCCCACACACACACACACACACATTACAAATGCTTCTGGTGCCAATGGCCACTGCGTTGTTCAACAAAGAGCCATTGTAAACACTGGGGGCTATATAAGCACCCCCTAAAGTTCGAATTCTAGAATCGTCCCTGGTTCACTGATTGTTGAATTGTTGCTTTTAGTTATATACGGTGCGGAGGCAGGGCAGCCGGTTTAGGACCCGAAAGACCCAGGTTCGATCCCCGGTCACTGCATACCTTGTGGTGTCTCTGGGCAGCACACCTCATCCCCAAATTGCCCCCCAGGCACTTTCAATAGCTGCCCACTGCACCACCTCACTGCACCACCTGGTGGTGGATGGGTTAAATGCAGAGACTAATTTCGTCTTGTATGGAAACATTCACTGATGACATTGTGTGACATTATTACTGTATTATTATTATACTTTGTAGCTTCCAACAACTCAATAATAAGACTGTCTACAGTTATCTACTTCTGTTTAAAAAAGCTTGTTCAGTTGAAAATAATTCTAATAAATGCTCTTAAAACAAACTTTCAGATTTGGATATTTACAAGCTAGTTAGCATAACAAAGTCAGCTGGTTCTTTCTTACTGTTTCCACTGTTTGTGCTAAGTTTCAGTGCTAGTTGTAGCTAACATTAAGGAACAGTAATTACATAACGTCACATTTGGGTGTTTCCATTAGGCTATGTGATATTTAGCTAAAGTTGTATGTGTGAAAAACTGACCTTCTGTAAATATACAGAATGTTTTGTGTTGGATTAGTTAACGTGCCTCAGCAATAACATTCAACAGCTGTTTGTGTTTCGACATTAAACTATGCTCAGCTGATGCTTGGAAAGAAGACAAACCAAGCTTTACTTCATGTTCATTGGGTATATGAATTATTTAAATTTGACCCCCCCAAAAAAAATCTGTGACGCCTTCGTCTCATATTAGGTACAATAGAGCAGAACCAACTTAGCTTAAGTTTCAGAATTAGCAAAGAAAACATGTGCATCACGACACCATCAATAAATACATCCTGGCTTTACAAAGAACCAGCAAAGCAGAAATTGTCATCCAACTTGTCTAAAAGAAATTCAACATAAATCAAACAATGAAGTTGCTGACATAGTTGTGACATTATAGACATTCAAAACTAATGCATCAAATCAACCGCATGACAATGAAAAAAAAACATGACAATATGAACAATCATGAGAACGAGACTGAGTGGTCACGTCCGCCCAGGCTCTGTGGGTTCCCCCCTAACGAACCCCTGAACATTCCTTGGCCCCCCAAAAAGATACAATTTGGGTTTGTCCAAACTTTTCAGCCTCTTAACGGAAAAGACTCAACTTTTCTTCCCCCCATATATTTTGTCTAACCATCTCAACAAGCAATAAGCAGCTTAGCAGATTTTTCAAAACTATTATTTTTAAACAAGGGAAGGAGGCCAAAAGGTTTGGACCCAAAACCTGGCTTTTAAGTCCAACTACCGGTAGTCCTCCTGCATAAGAGGCAGTTCAGAATAAAGTGTTGAATAGTCTATTCCATGAGCGCCACATAGTCGACTAATGTGCTAGGTCACAATAGTCCTTGTACAAAACAAATACATAATAATAACGATAAATGTGTAAACAATCATTAAAATTTTTCATCAGTGTTTTAGCTATTGAAATTTATTTTATTTTTTTTACAAATTTCCATTCATGCATCTATATACTAATAATTAGTTTTGATAAAAGGAGGCTGTGTATGAAAGTTTATTTTCTCTGAGCAGGGAATAGGACTAGACGTGAATGGCCAGAAATGTTGAAAAAAAATTGCGGAGAAAAACGGGACCACCGAAGCGATATTAAAAACATTTAAAGGAAAGCATACACCCAACAGGTTTACTCAAATACACAATACAAGACTGAACACATGCAATATAAGCAATAATGTAAATAGAGGAAATTAACATGAGAAGAAGGCTCAAGGAGTGATACCATTGGCTTAAAAGGGTCATGTGATGCAGCAAAGACTCATGGGTAGAGATTAGACAAATACCGGTAGGCAAATTAGGACAAAAGTAGAACAGTCCAAATATTTTAACCTTTAAAACTATTTTATCAAAATTTGATCAATTGGCTACATCCCACCACACACTCTGCCGATAGCATCACTGAGCAGCAGTTTTTTTTAAAATATGCAAATAACTATGTTCTACAAAAACTTCAGTCTTTTACTAATACTTTTTCATACTTTTAAATGTTCTATTACGCAGCACTGACACAGAGTAAGAGAAAACAATAGATAAAAGAAGAAACACATGTATTTCCTAATAAACATTCAACATGCTTTAACAGTTCTCTAAAAAAAATCTAATCGACAGAATTTTTTTTCAAATTATTTTTCTCTTTAAATTTAAATTGGCTCTCTGAAATAGAAGTGAGCGCCAAGCCCTCCCTGGTGTACCTTGAACCAGGGCGGTGAGGAAGTCAGGGTTTTCGGAGAGCCAGAGTCCAAAGGGCTTCATCAGGGTTGTCTGCAGTGGTCAGTCATTGGAAGGGGCCAAACGGAGGAGCCAGCCAGGGATCTCAGGATGTGGTCATAGAAGATGGGTCATTCCACATGGCCGCCACGTCTCTGAACCTAAAGGTTGCCAAGATACATATTCATCCACTGTCTTTCCAAAAGGCTAATTGCATTTTAGTCCCTGTTCTTAATGGGACAAAAATCTACTTTAAGGACAACATTTTTACCATATTTCAATCACAACTGACTTCCCTAACCTTGCATTAATGAGATACTGAGCCAGGCTGATGTTGGCGGGGGTCCCTGTGATGGTGATCTGGCGCTCCGATGACCCTTCCATGGCATTAGCAATTTTGATCTGTGCCCCAGACATCTGACGAATCTCGTTGATTTTGGTTCCCTGGCGTCCGATTATGCAGCCTATTAGCTGGGAAGAAAATAGAGTTGGCATATAGGATGGCTAGAATGCACAAAGGAACACTCTGTGAAGCACGAGAACACAGGTCTGGCCTTTTTGACCTTTTAGAATAGAATAGACCTTTATAGTTATTGCATCTAAATACTACGAAATTTGGAAATTTGAAACGTTAATCCTTTGACTAATGGTAAATGGAGCTTATTTATATAGCGCTTTCCAGCCCCCTGTGAGGAGCCCCAAAGCGCTTTACAATACCAGCCATCCACCCATTCATTCACACATTCATACACCGGTAGTGGTAGCCTGCCTTACAAGGCGCCATCCAGACCTACCGGGAGCAACTCGGGGTTAAGTGTCTTGCCAGGGACACAACGACACGTGGTGAGCGGAAGCGGGATTCGAACCTCCTACCTTCCGATCGGGGGACGACTGCCATTACCACTATGCCACGGCCGCCCCTACTACAACTTTTAAACCACCTAACCTTTAGTTGGTGTTAAAAAGCAGATTGTAGTGGCATTACTATTCTGAAAACTCCAATTTGTAAATTATAAATTTGTACTTGTGACAAGGGATGTCCTATGTTTGTTGCAAGTAGCAGGGTCTTGATCAAGGCATATTCCATTGATCAGTTTCACTCCGCCCCTGGTCTTTGTTGTAGATGTAATTTGGCTGCTGTAAAGCATTGTAATGTACTTTTCCATCGATTCTGATTATGAATGTACTTTTTAAAATACAACATGAAAGCAGTTCTGTAGCTACTTGCAACGTTTGTATTTTTGGTGACTATAACGATATAACTAAATTCCACTAATTTCATTAGACTTTTAAAACTAAAAACTTTGCTGAGTACACGAGTTCCCCGGATAACTTTTAAGGCTAGCATGGCTACACAAAACACTTTATAGAAAAGTTTCCATGAGACAGGGATAAAGCAAATAGAATTAATGGACAGGTGACTGAATTTATTGCTCCGGATCACCAACCAGGTGGAGATGGGAAATCATTTTTGTCCGTTTTTGGAGCTTTTGTCACCAAAATACTTTCTACGCTTCTGACACTATAAAACTAACAAAGCGCTACCAGAGCTGTATAAAAATACTGACATAAACATGACATTTTTTCCCGTGTTGACAATAAAAATAACTTGATGTGCAACATGAACACAGATTTTCTTGGCTGCAGTAAAGAGCTAATGTAATGTCATGGTGGCATCAATTGTATTTACTTAAACTTTGCAATCAGCAATTCATTGCTGAAAAATAATCAAAATAATGCATGCATAAGAATAATTGTATTGATAGTAGAGACCAAACATTTCTGGATTGTTATCTCTACTTTTGACATTATAATGTAAAAACATTTGGGAATCTTAAATGTATCAGTAGTATGCTGGTGAAGATTCTCAGTCATCCATGACATGATCAAATCAAAAAAAGGCGAAGCAGACACAACTCATATTTTAAACTCGGGCAAGAGAGAGAATATGGTGGCAATGTCACACTGACCATTACAGATTTTTGAAAAAGTTTGGCACAGCGTGTCTTGACTTTCAAAAGCAGCATTCTAGCTTTAGTTTAGTGGTATTTGTATCAGCAAATGTCAAATAAAAATGCAGTGTTTGGTGTTGATTGAGCAGATTACAACAAATGTACTCACATCATTGGGAATGGTGAGTTCATGAGTACTGGCCTGGTTACTGGCATCCAGACCTGCTGCTCAACACAGGAAGTAGATAGAAAGACAGGAGGGAGGCAAAGGGACAGAAAATAGTTGGGCATGTTGAGGGAACAATTCATGAATTCCATGTTATTATAAGCAGCATCACTTAGAAGAAAGGCTCAGCCGTGGGCAAAGCCTACAAATGTTTTGTTTCTAAAGACAAGACGAGAGTATTAGGGCTCAGTATCTTGTTTTAAAAAATTGATTACTATAGATATTTTTAACATAATGCCCTCAGCTAAGGGGAAACCAGACATTGAGAAAACCTCAACATTAACAAGAGCAGACCACCAGCAGGCCATGTCAATCGCAGTGCACCACAGATACCATTAGGAAAAGAACGACAAGAAGAAGAAAAAAGAGGACAGCGACAGGAAAGAAGAGCGTGAGAGAGAAAAGGAGGAAGAGAAAGTATTTTTCTCTACAGGTAAAAACGAGAGAAGGATCTTTGGTGAAGAGGGTCACTGTGTAGGTGGGTACGTACCGGGGAAGGCAGGGGTGGTCTGTCCGAGGGGGGTAAAAGGGGTTTGCTGCATAGCCAACTGGTGGAGCTTGCTCAACTGCTGAGGGGGTGAGGAGGAGGACATCAGTGAGGAGGAGGACATCAGAGCTATGAGGTCATCATTAAAAAGTCTGACACACGCGCGCAGACACAGGCACACACGTAAATAGCGCGCACACACACATATATATGTAAAAAGAGCGGTCTGTCGAAGACGCTGAAAAAGTAAAGGAAGGATCTGACGCGAAGTAAGAACACAGACAGGAGAAGGATAAAAATCAATAGACAGGCAGAGTAAAAAAATAAAATTTGAAAGGAAGAAGCTCATAAAAGACTTGGCCTTCTTGGAGCATTGTAGTCCTGTTGACTCTATAAGCCCCGCCCCTCTTAGTTGCTTTTGCTATGCTAATAAACATTGTACTGTAGTGTTGTTGGCTCTACAAGCCCTGCCCCACCCTTCTTAGTAAGCATTGCTACACCATAAAACATTGTAGTACCATTGATTTTATAAGCCCAACTCGTCTCAGTTGCGATCGCTATGCCATTGAACATTGTAGTGCTGTTGGCTCTATAAGCCCGCCCCACCCATCTTAGTAAGCACTGCTATGCCATTAAACATTGTACTGTAGTGCTGTTGATTCTATAAGCTCTGCCCGGATGCACTTCCTATGCCTTCAACATTGTAGTGTTGTTGGATTGAGAAACCATGCCCCTCTTAGTAACTGTTGCTATGGTTGCATTTGAAAAGTTCACAATCATTCATTCACTACATGGTGGTCACGTTGAAGCGGTTCAAATTACCAGAACATTTTAAAATTATTTTACTTCTAATTCAGTTGTTACAGCTGAATGACTGACTTGTTCAGGCCAAGCCCCAAGGGTTTTAATGCCATAATGTATGCAGTTAGGCAAGGAGCTATAAAGTTGAAGGACAGAGGAAATGCTTATTAAAAAGCTGTACAGTATTAATATTATTGAGATAATATTAATAGGGGGGAAGGAAAGTGAGAAAGAAACGAGAGGACTTTGGATGCAGCGAAGGAGATAGATGGAGTGTTGACTGACTGGTGGGGTGAGCACTCACGTCTGGATGAGGGATGGCATACTGTCCTTGAATGGTGTAAGCCTGTAAATATGAGGGGAAAAAAATCATATACTGTAATCTGACTGAACAAGTGCACATATACACATTTGTGATTGAAAAAGAAACATTTGACAATCTAAAATTACTTTGTACCCTAAACGACAAAAAATGCTAACTTCTACAGCAAAGGCACTACAAAAAAAACAATTTTAAATTTTTACTCTACTGTAATCTATTTTGTAGCCAAAGTACATATATTTCATGCACTGTAAACTTCTATCAGGTTCTCCTTCTATTCATCAATCAGATCCAGTTGAACTTAATCAAAAAGAGGAAAAGACATCAGGGTTGTCACTGGGAGAGTGTGGATAAAACCAGAGGAGCACTCAAAGGATTGATGTGACTTATACTACTAGATGTGTGGGGAGTCTGGGGGCCACCATGGTCAGATCTGAGCAACATTTTCTTTATTTCAGTTGTGATATAAAGCACAGCGAAATGAAAACAATGTCATGTAGTTGTGTTGTTTTAAATATGTTTCCAATAATCTCTCAGGCAGGACCTGTTTTTGTTTTTTGTCGCTCAATTCAACAGTGTTTTTTTTTAGTTACTGCATTTAGTTCATATTTTATTTATTAACTGATATGTCCTATCCATCCATCGATCCATCCATCCATTTTCTTCCGCTTATCCGGGGTCGGGTCATGGGGGTAGCAGCCTAAGTAGGGAGGCCCAGACTTCCCTCTCCCCAGCCACTTGGAGCAGCTCCTCTGGGGGAATCCCAAGGCGTTCCCAGGCCAGCCGAGAAACATAGTCCCTCCAGCGTGTCCTGGGTCTTCCTCTGGGTCTCCTCCCGGTGGGACATGCCCGGAACACCTCACCAGGGAGGCGTCCAGGAGGCATCCTAACCAGATGCCCGAGCCACCTCAACTGGCTCCTCTCGATGTGGAGAAGCAGCGGCTCTACTCCGAGTCCCTCCCGGATGACTGAGCTTCTCACCCTATCTCTAAGGGAGAGTCCAGACACCCTGCGGAGAAAACTCATTTCAGCCGCTTGTATCCGAGATCTCGTTCTTTCGGTCACAACCCAAAGCTCATGACCATAGATGAGGGTGGGAACGTAGATCGATCGGTAAATTGAGAGCTTTGCCTTTTGACTCAGCTCTCTCTTCACCACGACAGACCGGTACAGCGCCCGCTTCACTGCGGATGCTGCACCTATCCGCCTATCGATCTCACGCTCCAGTTTTCCCTCATTCGTGAACAAGACCCCGAGATACTTAAACTCCTCCACTTGGGGCAGGACCTCCTCCCCGACCCGGAGAGGGCATGCTACCCTTTTCCGGCTCAAGACCATGGCCTCGGATTTGGAGGAACTGATCCTCATCCCGGCCGCATCACACTCGGCTGCAAACCGCTCCAGCGAAAGCTGTAGATCACGATCTGATGAAGCCAGTAGGACCACATCATCTGCAAAAAACAGAGAAGCGATTCTAAGGCCACCAAAACGGATCCTCTCAACACCTTGGCTGCGCCTAGAAATTCTGTCCATAAAAGTTATGAACAGAATCGGTGACAAAGGGCAACCTTGGCGGAGTCCAACTCTCACTGGAAACGAGCCTGACTTACTGCCGGCAATGTGGACCAAGCTCTGACACCGGTCGTACAGGGACCTAACAGCCCATATCAATGGGCCTGGTACCCCATACTCCCGGAGTACCCCCCACAGAACCCCCCGAGGGACGCGGTCGAATGCCTTTTCCAAGTCCACAAAGCACATGTAAACTGGTTGGGCAAACTCCCACGCACCCTCCAGGACCCTGCTGAGGGTGTAGAGCTGGTCCAGTGTTCCACGACCAGGACGAAAACCACACTGCTCCTCCTGAATCCGAGGTTCGACTATCCGACGGACCCTCCTCTCCAGAACCCCTGAATAGACCTTACCAGGGAGGCTTAAGAGTGTGATCCCCCTATAGTTGGAACACACCCTACGGTCCCCCTTTTTGAATAGGGGAACCACCACCCCAGTCTGCCAATCCAAGGGAACTGCCCCCGATGTCCACGCGATATTGCAGAGTCGCGTAAGCCAACACAACCCCACAACATCCAGAGCCCTAAGGAACTCAGGGCGAATCTCATCCACCCCCGGAGCCCTGCCACCGGAGCTTTTTAACCACCTCGGTGACCTCAGCACCAGAGATTGGAGAGCCCGACCCAAAGTCCCCAGGCTCTGCTTCCTCAGTGGAAGACGTGCCAGTAGGATTGAGGAGGTCTTCGAAGTATTCCGCCCACCGACTCACAACATCCCGAGTTGAGGTCAACAGCACGCCATCCCCACCATAAATGGTGTTGGTCGCGTACCGCTTCCCCCCCCCCCGAGACGCCGGATGGTGGACCAGAATCGCCTCGAAGCCGTACGGAAGTCATTCTCCATGGCCTCTCCATGTCCTATTAGAAAAATATTTGCTCAGAAGTTTTAATTAGAATACAGTGTTAGTGAAGTGCTGCCTTCCCTCCTCAGCCATCTGATGGTTTACCAGAGCCAGCTTACCGCTTCCCCCCTGAGACACCGGATGGTGGACCAGAATCGCCTCAGAGCCGAACAAGTGTCATTATCCAAGGTCTCACCGAACTCCTTCCACATCCGAGCTATTGCCTCAGAAAAAGCCAAGGTCCTCAGCTGCCTCTGGAGTCCCACTGGCCAACAAGGCCCGATAGGACTCCTTCAGCTTGACAGCTTCCCTAACCCAGGGTGTCCACCACTGAGTTTGTGGATAGCCACTGCAAGATACACAGACAACCTTGCGGCCACAGCTCAAGGCAGCTACCTCAACAAGTGAGGTGCGGAACATGGCCCACTCAGACTCAATGTCCCCCACCTCAGCTGAGATGTGGTTAAAGCTCTCCCGGAGGTGCAAGTTGAAGATCTCTCTGACAGGTTCTGCTGCCAGGCGTTCCCAGCAAACCCTCACTACACGTTTGGCTCTACCCGGTCTGTCCGACATCTTCCCCCGCCATCTGATCCAACTCACTACAAGGTGGTGATCAGTTGACAGCTCAGCTCCTCTCTTCACCTGAGTCTCCAAAACAAAGGGCCGCAAATCAGATGACACAACTATGAAGTCTATCATCAATCTACGACCTAGGGTGTCCTGGTGTCAAGTGCACTTATGGACACACTTATGTTCAAACATGGTGTTTGTGATGGACAAATTATGACTAGCACCAAAGTCCAACAACAGAACACTGCTTGGGTTCAGATCAGAGAGGCCATTCCTCCCAATCATACCCCTCCAGGTCACACTGTCATTAACCACGTGGGCACTGAAGTCCCCCAGCAGAATAAAGGCGTCCCCAGCTGGTGCACCTTCCAGCACCCCTACCAAGGACTCCAAGAGGGCCGGATACTCTGAGCTGTCATTCAGTGCATAGGCACAGACAACAGTCAGAGTCCGTCCCCCCACCCGAAGGCGAAGGGAAGCCACCTTCTCATCTACTGGGGAAAATTCCAACACACAGGCACCAAGTCAGGGGGCTACAAGTAGACCCACACCAGCTTGACGCCTCTCCCCATGGGCAACTCCAGAGTGGAATAAGGTCTGGCCCCTCTCAAGGAGCTCGGTTCCAGAGCCCATGCTGTGCATTGAGGTGAGCCCAACTATATCTAGTCGGTACCTCTCAACCTCACACACAAGCTTAGGTTCCTTCCCCACCAGAGAGGTCACGTTCCATGTCCCAAGAGCCAGCTTTGGGAAGCCAGGGTCAGAGCGCCAAGGTCCCCGCCTTCAGCCACTGCCCATGGCATCGCGCACCCGACTTTTATGGCCCTTCCTGCAGGTGGTGGGTCCACAGGAAGTGACTAGTGAAGGTGGGCTGCTGTTGACATCAACCAGTGATGTTGTCGGGAGGTGGAAGGAATACTTCTCTGACCTTCTCAATCCCACCAGCACACCTTCCATGGAAGAAGTTGAGTTGGGGGACTTTGGGGTTGATCCATCCATAACTGTGGCTAAGGTCACTGATGTAGTTAAAAAGCTCCAAGGCAGCAGGGCTCTGAGAGTGGATGAGATTCATCCTGATTTCCTTAAGGCTCTGGATGTTGTGGGGCTGTCTTGGTTGACACGCCTTTACAACGTCGCATGGACATTGGGGGCAGTGCCACTGGATTGGCAGACTGGGTTGGTGGTTCCCCTCTTCAAAAAGGGGGACCGGAGGGTGTGCTCCATTTATAGGGGCATCACTCTCCTCAGTCTTCCTGGTAAGGTCTATTCAGGGGTACTGGAGAAGTGAGTCCAATCGTTGGTCAAACCTCCGATCCAGGAGGAACAATGTGGGTTCCGTCCTGGCCATGGAACACTGGATCAGGTCTTTACCCTCACTAGGGTCCTCTTGGGGTCATGGGAGTTTGCCCATCCTGTCTCTACATGTGTTTTGTGGATTTGGAGAAGGCATTCGAACGTGTTCCTCGGGGTACACTGTGGGGGGTGCTCCGTGAGTATGGGATTGGGGGCCCATTGCTACGAGCTGTTCAGTCACTATACAAGCGGTGTGAGAGCTTGGTTCACATTGCCGACTGTAAGTTGGACCCCTTCAGGGTGGGAGTTAGACTCCGCCAGGGCTGCCCATTGTCACTGATTCTGTTCATAACTTTTATGGACATAATTTCTCAGTGCAGCCAGCTGGCAAAGGCTTTCCGGTTCGGTGGCCTCAGGATTCCATCCCTGCTCTTTGCAGATGATGTGGTCCTGTTGGCGTCATTGTGCCGTGATCTTCAACTCTCAGTGGAGCAGTTTGCAATCGAGAGTGAAGCGGCTGGGATGAGAATCAGCACCTCCAAATCTAAGGCCATGGTCCTCAACCAGAAAAGGGTGGATTGCTCACTTCAGGTCAATGGGAAGGTTCTGCCTCAAGTGGAGGAATTCAAGTATCTCTGAGTTTTGTTCACGCGTGAGGGAAGAATGGAGCATGAGATTGACAGACGGATTAGTGCAGCATCTGCAGTATTGCGGACTCTGTACCAGTCCGTTGTGGTGAAGAGAGAGCTGAGCTGTAAGATAAAACTCTCTGTTTACCGGTCGGTCTACATTGCTACCCTCACCTATGTCACGAGCTCTGGGTAGTGACTGAAAGAATGAGACTGCAGATACAGGTGGTTGAAATGAGTTTCCTCCGCAGGGTAGCTGGACTCTCCCTTAGAGATAGGGTGAGAAGTTGGGTTATCCGGGAGAGACTCGGAGTAGAACCGATGCTCCTCCACATTGAGAGGAGCCAGTTGAGGTGGTTCGGACATCTGGAAGGATGATCCCTGGACACCTCCCTAGGGAGGTGCTTCGGGCATGTCTGACTGGGAAGAGACCCCGGGGAAAACCCAGGACACGCTGGAAAGACTATGGCTCTCAGTTGGCCTGGGAACGTCTTGGAATCATCCCAGAAGAGCTGGAAGAGGTGGCTGTGGAAAGATATGTCTGGGCTTTCCTGCTCAAGCTGCTGCCCCCGTGACCCGATTTCAGAACAAGCGGAAGATAATGGATGGATGGATGGTTTATTTAGAAACTGATCAATGAAGTCAAGAGAAACAAACAGCTGAAGTTAGATGTTCCTAAGGGTTTACTTGTGATTCTATTTTATCTAAATATTACGTGTGCCATTTACATGGCATTGTTGATTTTTTAACTTTATCTACCAAACCAATGTCTGTCTGCTTGTTTTGTATATAATGTATATAGAAATCTGTCATATCCTGTTGGTTTTGAACTGTCAACATCTATTTACTGTGATTGTAGTTTTCTTTATTTTCTTTTTTGATAAATGCAAATGTTTATTGTCAATTACCATGTGACGTGTGCTGCTGACCACTTGACCAGGTCACCCTTGTAAAAGAGATCTCGATCTCAACGGGCTCTACCTGGTAAAATAAAGGTGATTGATTGATTGATTGATTGATTGATTGATTGATTGATTGATTGATTGATTGATTGATTGATTGATTGATAGTTCATACATTAGGGAAATTATGCAAGAAAGAACTCATGACATAAATACACTGCCTGGTCAAAAAAAATTTGCCACCAAAAAAAAAAAGGTCACGCACTAATATTTCGTTGGACCCCCCTTTAGCTTTGAGAATGGCATGCATTCGCTGTGGCATTGTTTCGATAATCGTCTGCAATGTCTCAAGATCTGTTTCCATCCAGTGTTGCATTGATTTTTCACTAAGATCTTGCATTGATGACTAGGCACTAGGCATGTTGGGTGCATCACTTTACCTGTGTCTCTTCTTACCCTGATGTGCCCATCACTCTGGAACAAGGTAAATCTGGACTCATCAGACCACATGACCTTCTTCCATTGCTCTAGAGTCCAATCTTTATGCTCCCTAGCAAATTGAAGCCTTTTTTTTCCCAGTTAGCCCTAGTGATTAGTGGTTTTCTTGAGGGTACACAGCTGTTCAGTCACAATTCCTTGAGTTCCTTTTGCATTGTGCGTGTGGAAATGCTCTTACTTTCACTATTAAATATAGCCCTGAGTGCTACTGTTGTTTTTCTTCGATTTGATTTCACCAAACGTTTAAGTGATCGCCGATTATGATCATTCAGGTTTTTTTTTTTGGTCACATTTCTTCCTCCAAGACAATGGATCCGCACTACCCTTCCAGTTTTTAATAATGCGTTGGACAGTCCTTAACCCAGTTTTAGTCGTTTCTGCAATCTCCTTAGCTGTTTTCTCTGCTTGATGCCAATGATTTGACCCTTCTCAAACAGACTGATATCTTTTCCACTACAACGCAATGTGTCTTTCAACATGATTGTTGAAGAAATGAGAAGCAACTCATTGCACCAGTTGGAGTTAAATAACTTGTTGCCAGCTTAAAGATAATCGCCCATGCAGTAATTATCCAATAGGAGGCTCATACCTATTTGCTTAGTTAAATCTAGGTGGCAACATTTTTTGGGGGCCAAGCAGTGTGTTTAGTGCAGTCAAGGTGAGGCTTTCAAAGCTAAGAATACCGTATCATCTGTCAAACATGGTGGTGGTAGCATAGTGATTTGGGGCTGGTGCATTGCACACAGTGGATAAAATAATTGAGGACTATTTATTGGTTACAGTTGGGTTCATCAGAACAACGGCCCCAAATATGCATTAGAACTGTTTTGCCGATTGGATAAAACTGCTAGCATCAACCATCTGAAATGGCCTTCCCAAAGCACCAACCTCAACCTGGTAGAAAATTGGTAAACAACGATTTAAAGCTAGATATGTGCACAAAAAAAAAACTTTTATTGAACAATACCAATTCTGCCAAGAAGAAGGTCAAATATTTTCCAGAATTATGCTCGAAGCTTGTAGCTTCTAGATTTTCAGGTTGGTCCAAGATCAGTAAGTTTTTGAAAAATTAGTTTTTTAATAACCTATTTTTAATTTTTATTTTATTTATTGGTGAAAATATCTTAAAAAACGTGGGTATCTTCATAATAACTAGTGTTGACACGTGACTTGGTTTGACTCCGTTAGTGCCGTTCATCTCAGTTCTGGTTCGAGTGGCTCCGGGTGATGGATGACTGTAAACGGCAGTGATGGTTTCATGCTCGACGGGTAAGAGGGAGTGAGGGAAGGGGAGAAGAGTGAGTAAAACCTGGTGCGACACTAACAGGCAGTGGCTGGTGCTGCAGTAAGAGGCTGAGGTTGGCCGTGGACGCCCCCAGTGGGTCTGCTCTTACCTGGCCACCTGAAAAAATGACAGGGGTGGAGGCAGGCTTTGGGCGATAGGGGATGGTGGCACCTTTCGGTGGGGACTGAGGAGAGAGTTGGGGTGGGGGGTGAGATGTGGAGAGAGTGTTAGAGAAGAAAGAAAGAGAGAAAGAAGTTGCATAATATGAGATCAGAAGGGACGGTGCCTTGGGGAAGACGATCTGTGAAACACGAAGTGCTCTTCACTGTGCGTTCATGCTGACATAAAACACTCAAATTGTGGTTCAGTGCACAACTAAAGTTGGATTTACCTGGAACATCACTTTCAACTGGATAATGATGACTCAATAAACTGTTTTGTTTAAGTTTTTTTTCTTTTTTTTCTGTCCGTAGTCTGGAAACTTACAGTCACGTGACAAATGTCCTAGCATCCATGGCTGGTGCCATCATGAAGGCCCCATGGAGAACTAGCTGTGCAGATAGTTAAAATTAATAAATAATTTAAATTGATGGGGCAAGAAAAAGACACCAAATTAGTGTGGCCTTATGATCCAACACAACAATCTGACATGTAAGAACAAAGCAATCAGGAAATGTGTACATATTACTTTTTTACCAAAAACAATTGAACTGGAGAAGACGTATCATAGAAAGAGCTTAACTTTATAATAAATTCTTAAAGAGATCAACATAATCTATTATACATTTTTAACGATGAATTACGACAGAGCTTTAGGGCCACGCTAAAAAATTTTTTTCCATTGCCACACTAAGAAAATAAAATTAAAAGCCATAAAATGCGAGAATAAAGTCATAGCATTACGAGAATAAAGTCGAATAAGTCAAAGTCAAAGTCAAAGTCAACTTTATTGTCAGATCTGCAATATGTACTGTACAGGACATACACAGGACCGAAATTGCGTTTCTCTCAGTCCCTCGGTGCAACAGTAAACATCTAAACATTGAAACACTGAAACATATAATAATAGACATAAGCATAAAATAGTAAAACTAACACTGTCCTGAGTTTTTTTGCATAGTGGTGTAAGAGTATGAAAATTTACACCAACTCTAAAACTAAAACATTAAACATTTAATGAACATAATACTGTCCTGAGTTTTTGCATACTAGTATAAAAAAAAGAGTATAAAAAGTATAACTAAAATAAACTAAAGGTTTCTAGCATTGACATTTGCAAAGTGGCAAAGCAGCGTATGAGTCAATGTACACAGTATATGTATGAGGTAGTAGTTGATGTTGTTATAGAGGCAAAAAGTGGCATATGCAGTAAGGCACATTGGGCATCCCTAAATAAGACCGTTCAGAGCACACTGTATATGTACCAGCAGTGGTGTAGATATTAGAGTAGTGTAAATAAATGTAAACAGTAGTAATTACATGTAAGCAGTAGTAATAAAAGTAAACAGTATTAATAAATGTAAACAGAGAATGTAAACAGTATTATGATTATAGGCAGTGATGTAATACAGACATTAGTGCAAGTATGAGAAGTAGTGCAAACTGTATGAGCACATGACCGAGAGTTTAGTGAAAAACTTTGTGTTGAGTGATAATGTGTGAGAAAGTTTTAGTGTTAAGGCAGTTCAAATGGGAGGGGGGGCAGAGCAGGCAGAGTGTTTAGCATTCTGACTGCCTGATGAACAGAGCTGTCTCTCAGTCTGCTGGTTCGAGCCTGGAGACTCCTCAGTCTCCTCCCTGATGGCAGTAGTCTGAAGCAGCTGTGTAGTGGGTGTGTGGGATCACCTGCCATGCGGTGGGCTTTCCGAGTGAGGCGTTTGCTGTGTAAGTCCTGCAGTGAGGGCAAGGAGGTGCCCACGATCTTCTCAGCTGCTCTCACAATGCGCTGGAGGCTCTTGCGGCAGGATGCAGTACATGCACCAAACCACACAGTGATGCAGCTGGTCAGGACACTTTCTATGGCACCTCTGTAGAAGGTGCTCATGATGGGGGTTGAAGCTCCAGCCCTTTTCAGCTTGCGGAGAATAAAGTCGTACCAGGGTTTAATTTGTTTTACAGCTGTCGTTAATTTTTTTCCCCCACAAGTCAGATCCACAGTACGACCTGCCAATCAATCCAGTAGGTGTGTCAGCAAATGCCCAATCTGAAGCTAAATGAGTTGGAATATCCGAACTCTGACACATTAAAGCCGGGTTTACCGCATTTAACTGTGGTAAACTAAAGAATGTCTGTTAAACTTTATTGTTATTGACTCTCTTACTCAAAACGTGTTCCAATATTACTACCTACTGTTGTGTTTTTGTATGCTGCTTCTGGGCCGCATATGTGTGACGCCATTACATCATGACTTTTGTTTTTGTTTCTGTTTGAAAATGGCGCTCAATGAGAGAAACTGTGTGCGTGCAGCGCTGTTAGAGGTCTTCAATAAATATGCCAGAAAGAGACTGAAGAGACCCAGCGACTCACTTATAGGAGCATTTAGCTTCAAATTAGTCATTTGCTGACACGCCTACTGGATTGATTGACAGGTCCCGTCGTGGATCCGACTCGTGGAAAAAAAACAAAAATTAACAACAGCCGTAAAAGGGGGAAAAAATTTTTTATACGACTTTATTCTCGTAATTCTACGACTTTATTTCCGTACTTTTATGTCATTTATTTTCTTAGCGTGGCAATGTAAATTTTTATTTTATTACTTCTTAATTTATTTATTTATTTAGCGTGGCCCTAAAGCTCCATCGTAATAAATCAACATGTTCTTTTTTTTTCTTTCTTTTTTTTGTCAAAACAGTTTTGGCTCCTGTCCCTTTAAGATCCTCCTACTAATGCTCAGGTCATTCTGATTGATCAGCTGGACATTTAGCGAAAATTTTAAATTTGTGAAATTGTACTTAGTTACATTGAGGAGAGGAAAAGGGGATACATTTTCCTACTTAAAATAGTTTATTCAAATAAAGTTTGGTTAAAGACACCAAACGTCAAGAAATAAAATTAATCCAACAGTGAAATGTTGCTGCTATTATAAAAACTAACTCATTAACAAAGCAGATATTGTCTCCAAGTAAATGTTAAACCCAAAACACTAGCATATCTGTCAAATTAGACTGAATTACATAGATTGTCCATCAAAAAATTAATTTTCTGTTGTCTCTATAAGCAGTGATGTTCTTATTTCTATACCAGTAGCTAGTGTTTGGTGTAAAACACATTTTTGCAGTTTGCACTTGTCATGTCTTGTTAAAACTTGTTAACATTCAAACTTTGGAAATAAATCAGCAGATGTGCAGATGTTTCAAATTACAGTACAGAGCTTTTGAAGTGGGGTTCTGTGGATAGAAAATAAGCAATATCTTACCTGTAGTAGATAGTTCTTTGAATGGTCTCAGTTAAAAGACAAATTTAGTCTGAGCATGGATTACTGTCCTAAAACAACCTCAATCTAAAATATTTCACAGCAGTTTGTGCAAACACATATATATTTTTTAAACTTTTACATGTACAATGTTGTCATAACACAATTATTTCAGCAAAAATTGAAATATTCCTAAGGAAGTGTCCAAGGCTGCACCATCTACAGCTAGCCACTGCTGCTGCTTTTTAGGCTTCTGTATTTTCATACCAAACCTAGAGTGTACAACATAAGTCAAAAGCTTACTGGTAATATGCTTCTAGGCTGCTGATCAAAAATTAGCATAAATGCTATAATAACATTGAAAAGGCTAAAGAACAGCCTCTTGAAAAGTTATATACAAATCAAAAGTTTTAAACTCATTACTAAAGATAGTACGACAACTTCACCTATCATTCTTCAGGGTCCAGCAAAGAAAAGCTGAAATATGTGAAAACAGTTTTACTGCAACTTGTTTAAGATACAGGAAGCTATGGTAACTCCATTGGGACAAATGAAGACTGCTGATTCACTTAAAGCAGAGCATAGGTTAAAAGTAACCAAATCTACTTTTGATAATTAATAACAATAAAAAAAGACTGCAGCTTACTTTGGTCAGAGCTACACTCAGACTAACGCATTAGCTCATCATTCTGGTCAGAATTTGACTATTGTTTCTTGTTTAAAACGCCATAAAACAAATCGACTTGTAGCTGTAAATAATCTTAGGGGTCTGTGTGTACCCCTCACCCCCCACTTCCCCACTGTACCTCCAGCATCACCACACATATCTGTTTCACACACTGGATGATGGCTTCTGGGGCCCCGGAGATTGTCACCGCTCTCTCGGTAGAATTGGGCAACATGTCACCTGCCACCTGGACCTGAGCTCCTGTGGACTAAAGGTAAACATAAAACCACAAAGTGTCCGTTACTGACCCTGGTTCTATTTTTTTTTAACCATTATGTCAAAACTAATTATGTGGACATGAAAACAGCTTTAAGCTTCAAGCTCATGGTGTTATCCAAGAGGGGAAGGGTAAATTGAAATGAGCTGGATGTGAATGTGTAATCAAGAGAACGAACAAAGGAATCTTAAGAATATTACTGTATTTTCCGCCGTACACGTCGCTCCGCCCTATAAGTCGCATCAGTCCATATTTGTCTAATAAAGTGCAAAAATCCATAAATATGTTGCTTCGCCGTATACGTCGCATCTATTATGCATCATCGCTGATGTGTCACATTTGTTATGCGTCACTGCTGACAACCCGAAAATGTGGGCCGACCACAGAAATATGGGCTGGTGTTGTGCTAAAAATTGATGGGCCGCCAAATGGCGGCCGTGGGAGAGTACACGGGAGGACTTTAATAAGAATTTAACAAGATTAACACTTAAAAACAATTATTTGTTTGCTCGAAATTATAATAAATGTGTGTCTCAGTCTGACGTTTGTTTAATACTGTAAATACACTTTGACAGTCAAATCAGATGTAATTCAAAAGCCGATACGCGGAAGTGAATGTGTGCATGTGACGAGTCGCTGTGCAAATTTAACAAGATAAAAGCCTAAAAACAATTGTTTTTGTCTCAAAATTATAATAAAGGTGTGTCTCAGTCTAACATTTGCTTAATAATTGCACTTTGACGGTCAAATCAACTGTATTTCAAAAATAGTTTCACTGCCTCGGTGCTCCGTGAACATGCAGAGGAAGAAAAAGGGAGGAGAAACGTGGCTCGTTTCTCCGAAAATTAACAAGAAAGCAGCTAAACAATTATTTGTTTACTCAATATTATAGCAAAGGTGTATCTCAGGCTAACATTTGCTTAACTAATGCACTTTAATGGTCAAATTAGCTGCATTTCCCCAGGGCGGTGCTGCTGGTTTGATGGTTCCAAGCAGGCAGCAGAATGAAGGTGGGGATAATATGGCAGGCCGATTGAGTCATTAATAGCTGATGAAGATTTCAGTCATCTGGGACATTGTAAATTCAAAAAAGTTCAAGACAAACACAATAAACTATAAATTAAAGTATAATAAATAAAGTCCAGTTGTTTTTGCCTGGAACGTTTTTGAATTTGACATTATAGCCACGTTTACCTATTACATGATACAACCATATGCCATACTGCGACTACTTTTCTGCTCCCATCAAGTGGCTGAAAGTGGTACTGCTAAATTTTTTATTTTTTTGTCAGAATGAATGAAAACAGCCATATCTCAGCCAATAATTGATTTATAAATATGGGGAAAAATCCATAAATATGCCACTTCGGTCTATAAGTTGCAGGGCATGTAAATTATGCAAAAAGTGTGACTTATAGGGCAGAAAATACAGTAAATGTGGTTGGATATGACATATTGATGAAAAGTCCACCTTACCTCTCTCATTTCTTTGATTTTGGAGCCCCCTTTACCGATGAGGGAGCCACATTGGCTGGCAGGGACGACGAGCCTCAGGGTTACTGGTGGTTTGCTGGTGGCCGGACTATTGCTCATGGAGTTGATTATATCCTAACGAGACGTAGGGGGGTGAATATTAGAAAAGCAATTAAATTTTGACCAATTAATTTGAAAAGTCCTTAGTCATACAAATAAAGTAATTGCTGATGCCTTTCCACCTTGCCATTATACAAACGCACACCTGTATGCTACAAAAGCAGCCAAACATCCTGCATTTCTCAAGATAATGCCACCGTTGATTGTCTTTAAGTTTGATCAGTAGCCCCCGGCTAAAACGGAACCTCTAAAATCCCATGGAAGCAGCAAAACAGGATCCAGTTTTCTCACAGATTTTCTGTATTTTTTCTTTTAATAAATAATGATGCAGTTGAATCTGTTGTGCAGTACTTTTAGATTTGAATAGTCTTAGAACATGATAGACAAACTCCTAGGATGGGGAAAGGGTGAACTTCCATTTTCCCATGACTGTAGGATTGTCATAACTGAGAATCTACAATTTTTTAAATATATTTTTTCAGTTAATTTAAAAAAAGTATGATAGTACTCCAGTTGAAGGAGAACAAATAAAAAATAAAATAAAATAAATAAATAAAGGCTCAGCATTCCTTGAAAGAATCAAATCACATTTGGTCCAATCTTGGAAAATAACATTATCATCAATCTCATCTGGCATCACAAGATTTGTTAGTATTTTAAATAGGTGTTGTGGATGACACTCAGTTACTACCTCCCCAAGTTTTAGCTCAGTGTTTATAAATGTGACCAAGTTATAGCCCTATTTGGGTTTGGTGTACCACAAGGAAGTAGTCTTGGCCCCCTTTTATTCATTGTCAATAGTAGCTCATTTTAATTTCATATTGATGATGTTTCAAAAGTAGACCCCCATATCCAGACACATTTGTTATCGTCAACATTTTTTTACATTGAATAAACTGTTAATATTATGGTATTGTATTACCGGTAAGTATTCAAGGCCTAATAAACATCTACTATCATGCCAAGTTTTAGCTTTAGCCAAAGCCAAGGTTTTTAAGCAAGCCTTGGCTTTTAAAGTTAGTAGAACATCTTAAACCAATATTAGTTTTAATCATTTTTATGTTAAAATTAATTTTTCATAAACTTTCTTGTTTTATTTGGTTTTTAATATTTGAGTACACCTGCAATGCTTTTATCCTTTAATTTTATGCAGCACGTTGGTCATGAGGGTTGATTTTTAGACGTGCTGTAGAAATGAATTTGCATTCTAAAAATGTGGCATATTGTTGTGCAGAAAATCTGTTACGTATGACCGAGCCAATTGCCAAATCAAAACAGCATTCTGGCCCGGTTTCAGAGGGTGCTGCAAGGTTGCATCAGCACATTCCTGACCTACAAAACATGGTCCAGCTGGAAACAGGCCAAGTCAAGGTGCTGAAGTGGGAGAAAACCTAGCATGTTCACGTCACGACCGTCCCCTCACACCTTCAGGGGGAATCCACCAGATTTATCTTACAGCTGCAGAATCTTTACACACTTTTAACGTCCAGGTATAAATGTAACTGTACACATGCTGGTTCTCAATGTTTTACCTCCTCAAACTTATAGGCGATCATGGCAAAGGCCTTAAAGATGGCGTCTGTTGGTCCAGTGATGGTGACGATCCGTTCTGGGCAGTTTCCCTCGGAGATGTTGATCCGAGCACCGCTCTGCCAAAAAACACAAACATTTGATGAGACGAAAAGCCTTTTCTGCTAAAACACAGTGTGAACGATGAACACTAACTGACTGTTGAAATTTACAGAAGAGGCTGACATCTAGTTGCTACAGCTAATTACAAGCAGAATAGCTAAAAAAAAAAAAGAGTGTGAAATGTTAGCTAAAGGCTAAAGTATGAAAGGGCTAGTTGAAAGCTAAAAGTATACAATGCTGTTCCAAAGTCAAAAGTAATCAAATTCTAACGTAAAGGTAAAAGTAGGAAATTGTTAATTGAAAGCGAAAAGTAGCCAAATGCTAATAGCTAACTATCAAAAAGCTAAATAGAAATAAATACAAAAAGGCTTGTGAAAAGTAGCCGAAGGCAAGCTAAAAGTAGCAAAAGACAGGATAGTAGCTAAATATTAAAAAAATGCTAGCTAAAAGTAAAAATAGGTGTGCTAGAATCTAAAAGTAGCAAACATGAATCTAAACTGAAAGTAGCTAAAATCTTGATAAAAGTATTGAAAAAGTAGACAATAGAAGCCTAGGACAGGCAAGAAGCTAAAATTAGCTAGATGCGAACTATAAACAAAAGGCAGCAAAAGTGGATCTAGAAGCTAAAATTAGAAAAAAAGGCAGGTCAGAAGTTGAAAGTAGCAAAAGACTGGTTAAAAGCTAAAAGTGGCAAAGGGGTGGGTAAAAGAAGTAAAGGAAGGTTAGTAGGTAATATCAAAAAGGTGAGCTAAAAGTAACTAAAGGTGGGCTTTTTGCTAAAAGTAGCTAATGGTGGGCTAGAAGCTAGAAGTAGTAAAAGGGGATATATAAGCTAAAATTAAAAAAGGCATGCCTGAAGCTAAAAGTAGCAAAAGACTGGTTAAAAGCTAAAAGTAGCAAAGGAGTGGGTAAAAGATGCAAAAGGCAAGCTAATAGCTACCAGAAAGGTGAGCTAAAAGTAACTGGGCTAGAAGCTAAAACTAAGATAGAACTTTATTGATCCTGCAGAACATTGTTGAAAGGCTGGTTCAAAACTAAAAGTGGCAAAAGGATAGATAAAAGAAGCAACAAGTGGGCTAGTAGCTAAAAGTAGAAAAAGGTGTACTATAAGCTATAGGCTAGAAGTAAAAAACAACAGTGCTAGTACTCTGAAGCACTCATCCTCTGAATGAGCTACATTTTGATGTATAATTGACTAAACTATGTAGTACAAAGCCTGCAGACGTAATTGGATTGCAAACAATGTACAGAACAATAAATAATGGGAAAAAATGGCAAAGTAAATGCTGACTCAGCGTTCAGAATGCTGAGTCAGCGTTCACACAAGAAAACAATTTTATTTATCTGAGGAAACAACCATTCCAAAAGGTAAATATGTGAGAAAAGTCCTTACGTCTTCACGCATTTTCTTCACCGTCTCTCCTTTCTGTAGCAAAAACAAACAGAGTTGGATTTTTTTTTAAATGAATTCCTGCAGGTGATGTTTTACTGTGGCAGTTGTTCTGGTCGTGTTTGTGATAAATACCTTTCCAATGATGCTCCCCACCTCCTGCAGAAGCAGAAACAAACAAGTTAAAGTTCAGTCACGGCCATTTTTGAAAAGCTGATGATGGAAAACAAAAGGCGGATGTTCTGGGAGCGGACCTTTCCGTGCATCAGCAGCCTGATGGTGAGGGTCACGTTCAGGCCGCCCTCTGACTGGACCTTAACGAGCTCCATGTTGGGATTATAAAGGAAGGGGCGTGGTCAGAGAGGAGATGGAAGGCCAACGTGAGCGTGATGGTGGGCTCAGCCAACCAGTCACCTGTCAAAGAGGGAGGAGGGAGACAAACGCAAACTTATCAAGTCTCTGCGTGTTAGCCCACACTGAGGGCTTCTCTGTGGCCCCTCCCCAGTGGGGGCCCCCCAATTTCATTCTTGAAATTAATTAAATTCTTAGTTTAGCTTGATTATTTTCTGGTGTATAGGTCGCACCTGTGTATAGGTCGCATTGTCCAATTATCACCAATAGATTGGAAAAATCCCTAGATAGGTCGCACTGGTGTATAGGTCGCACCTACGTTTAGCTCTGCTGCAAATGTCTGCCACAGGAGCGCACAGCAAGGCTTTTAAGAAGATTAACACTTAAAAACAATTATTTGTTTGATAAAAATTATAGCAAATATATGTCTGAGCTGAACTTTTCCTTAATAAATGAACGTAATTGTGAAATGAGCTGGATTTAAAAATGTGTTTCACCGAAAGTGATAACAAGCCATATATAGGTCGCACCTGAGTATAGGTCGCAGGCCTTGAAAAGAAAAAACATAAAAAGTGCGACCTATACACCGGAAATACGGTAGTATATCTATGTGTTCATTTCCTGCAAATATATAAGACTTTTCTGCAGTAATGAAAGGCTGGCAATGATGTAACTATATGTGTCTGTTATCAAAATATCTCATGAACCAGATGGAGGATTTTATTGAAACAATCAGGAAATGAAACTTTAATGTACATCTACAACCGTTTTACTTTTATAGTCAGCCTGGTTCAAAATGGCCACCACAGCCAAAACCTAAAAAAATAAAGTTATAACTCAGTCAGTTTTACATATTTTAAATTAAAACTTGGTGTAGTAGTAGCTGAGACTGATCCCCAACAAGCAGTCTGAGCACCAACAGATTACACAAACTGTTAGTTTTAATGACGACTCACAAGGTGGCTTTAAAAACATTACATTTCCTGCAGATGTGCTCGCATAAAGCAGCACAAAATGGATTTCTGGGGGACTACTTCTGGTGGCCAGTTGACCTAAAGGATTTACAATTGTATTTACTGATTCTTTTTCATTTTTATTTTATTATTATTATTATTTTTTGTCTTTTGAAAATTAAATTTTGCCAAAATTAATAAGCCTTTGCTCATTTTCTCTTTTTTGGGATTTGTTCTTCAAACGGATCAAACAAAACGTAAAACATCATCAAACAAATTAAGTGTAGGACTTTGAAAGAGAGTTGGGACAACAAACCTACACTATAGATTTAAAAAAAAAAACTAAACAGGTGCAGTAATGAGTGCTAAAGTAGGTGATCTATTAATGATTCAGTCATTGTTTTTTTTTCTTTCTTCTTTTGGAGAACAGTTCTCAGAGCAACCAGCAGGGGGAGCTGCAGACTGAATTAGAGAGAACATGAAGCTGGTTTATAATCTGCAACTGGATCCCCTTCATGTTGCAGCAGGAATCAGAAACGCTGCCACACAGATGGGTGGAACGGCTCCACTTTTATTAGGATAAACAAAACCTTAAAATTGGAGAAGTTTACCATTGAAGGCCGAGCAGTGACTTAGATCTGAGAAAGAATCAGAAATTCATTCATTCATTCAACGTTTATTTATACTGTACAAGTTAGCCTCATTGAGCCTTGATGACTCATTTACAAGAGAGACCTGTTTTAAACAAAAAAACACAGATGAGTTACACACAACAATGGGCAATTGTATAAAAGCATATACAATTAAAAGTAAATAGAAGAAATTATACAAAAACAAAACAAAGACAGCTCCATTATAAAGAGGTGCACAAAACTAAAAAACAGAAACATGTCTGCGTTGGATTTTTACATGAACTTAGCAGATGTTTAAAGTCACTTAGAGGTCAAGGTCGAGAGCTTCAGATCTTTTTGCAAGATATTCCAGGAAACAGGAGCGGAGTAGGAGAAGACCCTTTTGCCTAGTTCAGTCCTCACTGAGGGAACACTGCAGGTAATCATGTCCTGACAGCACATGCTGTTGCACTCATGCAGAGACATGTAGGAGGAGATGTATGATGGCAGCAGACCAAGAAGTGATTTAAAAATGAAAATGTACCAGTGAGAGTCTACGTGAAGTAAATGATGTCCCGTTAACCAGTGAATACAGGGTGCAGTGAGTTACAGTCAGTTATGAATCTTAGTGCACCGTGATAGACAGCATCCAACATCTGCAGGGTGCTTGTAGGAGCATTCATGTAAATAATGTCACCGTAATCAATGGAGTGAAGGAAAGTAGCAGTTACAAGATGTTTCCTTGTGTTCAGTTAGACAGGATCTATTTCTGAAAAATAAACCCATTTTAACTTTCAAAGTCAAAGTCAACTTTATTGTCAAAATTCAATTTCTTTACCAAGTTTTCGACATGAGGCTTAAAAGAGAGATGTGAATCGATCAAGATACCCAAATTTGTAAGATTGATAAACTCAATAGGAACACCGTTCGAAGATAAGATGGAAGGAAGGACTGCTGGTACTGACTTCCTGTTTGAAAACAACATCCCTTTGGTTTTATCAGTATTTAGCACCAGTTTGAGACGGAAAAAATCTGACTGGATGATGTTGAATGCAAAAGATGGAAAACCTTAGCAACTGTTCTAGCTTGACAATAAACAACGGTATCATCAGCGTAGAAATGTAAGGAATGATCTGACCTACAATACTTATGTAGATTGTAAAGAGGGTGGGTCCTAAGACTGAACCTTGTGGTACACCATTGTTAACAGGTAGCTGGAAGAAGTACCATTCAGTCAGACATAAATTAAATCCCTCAAATGTAACATCAGATTTATGAGATCTGTTCAAAGTCACGACAAAGACGAAATGTGTGCAGTAAAGCTCCTGCAGCAGCCGACCTTGACCCAACACGGCCTGCCAATCAGCGGCTCCGCTGCTGTGCGGTAACACAAAAATATTTATAAATCTGCCGTCTTGTAACGGCTAATTATTACCTGACGCTGTTTAGAGCTGCCAGATGACGATAAGCAGCAGCTGAGCCTGTCGACTCAGATGACTCGCTTCAGATGAGGCGTCTTTTAGCTTTGTGATTATAAATTTAAGGTGATTAAAGTTTAGGAAGCAGCTGAAAACCTTGATGCAACACACCATGGGATCAAAGGACACAAGATTAGGAGCATGTTTTTGCCTCTCTGCAGTATTTTCTGATCATTATTCTGCCAGTGGTTTGGCGTTTTCTATTAATCTTTAAAGTAAATGTCTCAAGATAACGATGTCCCCATCACATTTACAAAAATAACAAGACTGTTATTGTCAGAAAATAAGCTTTTTTTCTACAAAAAAACAAGAACTGGTGTAAAAATGAACCCAGTTTTATTGTTTAGTCTCACTGAAGAGCTGATATTTAACACAAATCACGTGTTGACAGTTCCGCTTTTCTTTATTGGAATTTTTAAATATAAACCATATTTTTCTAAGCAGTTTTTTATTTATTTGTTATTTTGAGGAGGAGCAACTGTTATTAAAAAAAAATCATTAAATATCTTATTTCAATAGAAGACCATTAAGGCATTCCTAGAATGAGAACAGTTATATCAAAACAAGGTAAACAAGTTGTTTTAGTAAAAATAAACAAACTTATTAAAAAGCAACATTATATCAATAAGACAAAAAAGTTGTTTTTCAGAAAGAAAATAAGCATTTCTATCAACATAAAATAAATAGATTGTTTTTATTGTGTGAATGTTTATGAAGCATTCACACTACTGTACTGGGATCCATCTTTCTTCCTTACGTTTTTCAGCATCTTTCTTGTTCCACAATTTTTGTGCTATTTCAACAAATCTTATATCAAAACGTTCAGCTCGTTCAGGAGAAGGTGCTATGACTTTTGGTATTGGTGAAACTTTAGCTTTTTGAAATATTTAGTCTTTTCTGCCACTTTTTTCCTCATAGAAAATGAATTGAGCTCATTTTACATCCTTCACATATTTAGATGTGTTTACAACCGTTTACTGCTCCTTTCACATTTTGTTCTGGTTCAGATTCTTTCAGTTTCTTTGTGCAAATTTAAACATTTTCAGCTACTTTCAGCTAATTCCAGCTGTTTTTTCAACTGTTTTGTACTCCTTTCAGATTATTTCTTCTAACAACAACATTTTTGTGCTTCTTCTAACTTCTTTCTGCTAATTTCAGCTTGTTATGCTCCTTTCAGCTCATTTCTAAAGTTTCAGCTTTTTCTGGTATTTCATCTATTTTTTATTTAGCAATTTTTATGCTAATTTTAGGTTTTTCAGCCAATTCCACATTTTGTGCCCTCATTCAAGTTTTTTCGTCTAATTTAGCAATATTTTGCTCTCTCCACTTCCTTCTGCTAATTTAAGATTTTTTTCATCCTTTTTAGCTACTTTTCATCTGTTTGTTTAGCTAATTTCAGATTTTTCAGGTAATTTCTACTTTTTTATTTTCATTTCTGCTTCTTTCAGCCTAATTGGACAAACAATCTAGCTGCTTTCTTCTGCTAATTTAAGCTTGTTCCACCTTTCCAGCTACCTTTTTGGCATTTTTAAGCTAATTTAAGCTGTTTTCAGATTAATTCACATGTTTCTGGTAATTTTGGCTACTTTCAGTCTAATTAGCTTTTTTGTGCTAATTTAAGCTTCTTATGCTCCTTTCAGCCTTTTTCTGCTAGTTTAAGCTTTTTGTGCTACTATGTAGCTGATTTTATGCTAATTTGAACTTTTTCAGCTAATTCCACGTTTTGAGCTAATTTGAGCATTTTTTAAAAAGAAAATGATGATCCAAAATATTTTTTTCAGTGAAAATTAGCATTTTTTTAAATAATGTGTTAATCAGTAATTAAAGGTAATGATACAATAGTTAATTTTAAGAAAATGTACATTATTTAAAAATGCCAAGATTTTTATAGAGAAATTGAGCCTGATTATTCTAGTTCAATGTGATAGATTTTTAATAGAACAAGATTTAGCTTATTGTATTCATTCAACCTTTATTTATACTTTGTACAGGTTAATCCCATTGAGCCTCGCAGACTCATTTACAAGAGAGACCTGGAAAAAATTGTAACATGATAAATCAGTTTTTTTTAAAGAAAATAAACTGTGGTATGGTAATATAAGAGATAAATAAGGTACTGTATTCAGAAAAATTTACTTATTCACTTGATTAAATGAAAATTATTTTGGGATGAGATGGCTTAAAAACCACCTTACCATATTTTTCGGACTAAAAAGCGCACCGGATTATACGGCACAATATCAACAAACGGGTCTGTTTTCATACATAAAGAGCACCAGATTATAAGGTGCATTAAAGTACTATAAAAAAACAATGGTTATGTCAAGATAAGGAGCTATATCTTCACAAACTTTTCTTTTTAAAGGGATCTCCGACTTTTTACACATTGGCCTTAAAATTCTGCTTTCTGATTCTACGCTTTTTTAAATTCAACATTTATTCATGCAGGTTAGCCTCATTGAGCCACGAGGACTCATTTACAAGAGAGATCTGTTTTACTGTACAAAGTACTGCACTATAAAAAATGCAATTTAAATAAAGTAGTGTATAAAACAATAAATCAAGGTGCCGTAAAACAAGGTAAAATACTAAAAACAAGAACATATTTGCTTTGATGTTTCTATTGACTTGATCAAATGTTTCAAACCCCCTAAAGAAATTAAGGTGGACAGCTTCACTTCCTGTTGCAAGGTGTTCCAGGTTACAGGAGCAGAGTAGGAAAAGGCCTGCAGGTGATGATGGCCTGAGAGCGCACACTGTAACTGCACTGACGACGCGACAAGTGGGAGGAGACAAAAGTTGTTTGACGTGAAAATGCCCAATTACCTTAAAATTGTTGAAGTTACTTACATTTTTCACCTGAGGACATCGCCATTATTTTACCAAAGCAATGCATTCTGGGGCGATGACGTACAACGGTTGCAGTCGAGGCCAGAACGTTACAGTGGGTGACAATAAAGTTGTTTTTTTTTGTAGTTATGCACAATATATGTGTCAAAATGATCAGACCTGAGCAACTTGTGATGTTTGGTACGTTACCTCTGGAGCTAACGTGAAAGCTAAAAGGCTAAAGCTGAGGTGTGCCCCTCACAAACCTCAGTTGTCCATCCACAGGGCAACACTAGACTGCTGTCACGCACATGCACTCCCCCTGATTGTTGCTAAACAATGTAGTGTATTGCTCTGCGGTTAAGGTGGAATGCAGTTTTGCGGTACATCAGTTCAAACAAGTGGCAAATAATGGATGGATGATGTAAAAGGAACAGTTTTAATTCTTTATTTTTATATCATGTGTACCTCGCTATTCTAATATGTATGAGAATATATTTTGCTTGTCACGAACAGCTTGTGATAGAAAGCGGAGCTCTATGCAGTAGAAGCTCTCCCATAAGAAGCTCAAACACCAGCTTTTCTGCCCAACTCTCTTCTTTCTTTAGCCGGTCTTTGTCATTTTCTGCTACAGGCTGAGTCAATTCCGCATTCTCCTCTGTCAACGTTCTCCGGTTCATATAAAAAGAGCTAAACGTGAAACAGTGTCCAAAATTAACGTTCAAGCTGGATGGAGCTCGCACTGGGATATTTTTACAGTCTTGATTTTATAGCTGAAGCAAATTTCTGTCAAATAAGTTTTTTGTTCCAACTACTGTACTGTAGTCGGAGAGAAACTGAGCCTTGTTAAACAGGTCGGGAGCCAGACATCCAGGGATTGAAGTCATTATGTAAATAAAGCAAGTACTGTAGTCTCTCGTTTATCAAGGGGGATCCGTACCCTGGCTGAAGCCCTGCGATAAGTGAAAAACCACGAAGTAGGAATAGTACAAGTAGTAAGAAGTAGTTTAT